>PVJI01007464.1:0-78072 GCA_004026765.1 Micronycteris hirsuta
AAAAAAAGAGTCAAATAGCTCTCTTTGTGAATGGGTGAATAAATGAAAAAGAAAAGTTGTAATTCAAAATGTGAGCCACAATTATGTGGAGACTGAGTTACTTTCTCCTTCAGAAGTAAGTTAATTCCTCAGAAACAACAAAAATTTAGAATCTATGTTATTTCATGTTCTCAGCAAGACTGACGTGTATTATGTGTCTACATAATAACTTGATCAAAGTTATCACAAACAGCAAGCAGCAAAGGAGGACTGAATGAGATGACAAGTGTAGTCTTGGAATTAAAGCCATTGAGGAGAAAGTGAATGACGGATTGTACCTGGGGATTATTGAATTAGGGAATATAAATAATGATTTCTCCCAACAAAAAAGAAAAACGATGAAATATTTTTTAAAGCTAATGGAAGAGGTATATGGAAGAAAAACACCTCATCTCCATCCTACAACAAAGTTGCCAAAAGAAAGAATGAAAGAAATAGGTAGAGGAGGAGGAAAAAAAAGGAAATGATGGGGAAAAACATTTCTGATCTAAAGAAAGAATTTAAATTGACCGAGGAGCCTGAAATCACAAATCCAGAATGGCCTGAGAACATGAGCAGTTCAGAAATTTAGAGAACCTTGGGGGAAACTCTGACATTCTACAGGCCTAAGTTTTTCTAAATCTGGAGGACTTAGCAAGCCCCCAGCTGACATCTTAACAATCTTTTTGTTGATAGAGAGTAGGACTGAGCAATTCCAGGTAAATGTGGTGGATCGAATATATTTCCCTCTGTTTCATCCCAAAAGTACACTCTAATGATAATAAAAAGAAAAAAAAGCATAAACAAACAAGAACAAAGAGACTAGCAAAGGAAATAATAGCAGCATATTTTTGAAAGGTGAAATTCATATGGGCAAGTGGTAACTGATCTAGCAGACCAGAAAATCAGAGGTCGAAATCAAAAGCCCAAAGCCAGATTATTCATCACACAGAAGCCCAGTAAGAACCAGAATATGTAGGTAGCAGACAGTACTGAAAGCAGGAATGCAGATAGGGTCAGAAGGATGAATACAAAGCACCTTATCCTGGTGAAGATGAAGGCAAGCCTAGCCCTTTTAGAGAGGGCTGCCTCCATCTTGCCTGCATACTTGAGCTACCTGGGCAGAGCCTAACGTTAAAGCCTGGTATTTGGGCCACAACTAGACGGTAAATCAGAAACTCGGGGTGGCATCCACCCAGGTAGCAGCACTTTAAAAAGCTTCCCAAGCAATTCAGAGAGAACCTCCGAAGAGAAAGCCTCTGGATATGAGGACATCTGGCATAGCTATAAGCTGGTATTGTGCTGAAGATGGGGTGATGTAATCTATATACTGAATAAAGCCTACTTGGTTCCCAAAAAGTATTTGGTAGCTGGGTTTATTATACCACATCTCCTGTATTCCATTCTAAAGAGTGGAGGGCTCCTCTCTGGGGACACTAGCTTAAGGAAAATGCCTAAAAGGTATCAGCAGCTAAGGATCCCCAATGAAATGAACCAATCAGATCACCCTACAAGGGGACCCACTTGACAATGGATAAGAAAATTGGAGGATCAGCCCAGGAAATCTAACATTTAAATAATAAGTTGCAGGAAAAAAATGAAATGGAAAATATCCCATAATAAAAGAAAGCCTTCTAGAACTGAAAGACATGAGTTTCCAGATTGAAGGGGTTCATAGAGCACTTAGCAAAATAAATTTGAAAAGACTCCTATCAATGCACATCATTGACTTTTTAAATACACTCAAGATAAAGGAAGTTCCCAAAAGTTTCCTGGGAGAGGAAAATAAAATCACATACAAATGGATTAGGAGTCAGAATGGTTTTGAACTCCTCATCAGCAATACTAGAAGCTATATCACAAGAAATGTCTCTGGTAATTTCCAACCTGGAATTCCATGCCTAGTCAAGTGTGGAGGGGGGTGGAAATAAGAACACTTTTGATATTATAGGCTCCCCCCAGACTTTCCTTTTATGCAGCTTTCTCAAGAATTTACTAGAGCACGTTCCTCTACCCAAAATGAGGACAGAAAACTAGAGAGAGAAACAAAGACATCAGATGGAAGCCACAAAAATCCAGTGCAGGAGAGAGGATGCGGAAAATCCTGAGGTGACAGCAAGAGCGGTTTGTAAGATCGTACCTATTCGGCACACTGAACAAGACAAAAACTTTTTAGAGAAACAAGTAGAAAGGAAATTCTAAGAGGATTATCCCAACAACAACAACAACAAAAATGAAGAAACAGTGATTTATTTGAATATGATGAGAAGAGGTTTGCATTTTCTGTAATCTACAGGAAATAAAACACTTTTAAAAAATAAGCCACTTATTAATTCCAGGAAAAACAAAGTTTTCGAAGAAAGAAATCCTAATATGTCAAGTGACTTGATTCTGAACAATATATATTGGCATAACAATGTACACACCATTTCAATTTAGCCCAAATGATAAAACTTATTTGGAGGATGGAAGAGGATATATACATATGTGGGGGAGGGGAGATGGAGGTGCTAAAGTCAGTAATAACTAATACTTGAAACAAAAAATCAAGAAATAAGAGTATACTTTTTATATATAAAAAGTTTTTTTAAAGAAAGAACTAGCAGAGTTGAAATTGATTATCTCTTAAGAATTGATGTCAAGGTTCAATGGGTAGGGCAGGAGACTGAAGTTTTTTGTTGTCTTAAAGAAATTTATGACTTTTTAAACTATGTACAGCTTTGTTAGAAATAAAAACAAAAAAATTTAAAGTTTGAAATTGAGACTGAGTATTATGATCTGGGCAAACTTAATGAAGAAACCATCATAGACAAATCCTGCTGGAGATATCAAAGTGGTGAGAGGATGGAGAATTAGGTTGATGTGGGACTTACAGGTGACTTTAAATGCCCGAATGCAATGGGACTTTGGTTGTATTGGCATTTCATACCAGTGGCATTTAACTTTCTCAAATGTTAGTTGGACATTTGCATTTCTGTGTAATAGTTGAATCTGTAATTTAAAAAAATGTGAGGGGAAAAAATTACTTTTTAAAGGAACTAATTGTAGTTTCTTCTGCCCTCTAATGGCATAATTCATCAAAGAGGAATTGTCTCTTGGTTCAGAAAAACAACTGAATGATTAATTTTGGTTTAAAGATAAAGAAGCTATGATATAACACAGAAAAGAAGGGGTAATGTTGTGTACAGAGAATGAGAGAATTATTTGATGTGCTCTGGGGAAAATGTCATAAAACTAAAGAAGATTGAGACTCTACCATAGTGAGATCTGAAGAGAAAAATCAGCACCAGGAGGAAATATCAGGAAAGCAAAAAGGAGCAAACCAAGATAAACCACGTCTCCAGGTCTCAGAGTATCATCAGATATATTAGGGAAGATCTTGGCTTCAAGTTTATTGGCCAGTTTGAAAACTAAATACCTAAACTATTAAAGAGAAAGTGATCCTAGAACTTCAGCAAAACTGATCAATACTTGGGCTAGACGATAAAATAAAATTTGAATTTTGGGGATATGACACCTAAAATAGAAGCAGCAAAATGAAAAAATAAAGAATGAGACTACATCAAACTAAAAAGCTTCCCTGCACAGCAAAAGAAACCATCAACAAAATGAAAAAGACAACCTACAAAGTGGGAAAAATATTTGCACCATTTATTGGAGAGGTGTTAATATCCAAAATATACCAAGAATTCATACAGTTCAACAGCAAACACAGAAATAACTCAAAAATAGGCAAAAATTTAGAAATTTCTTTAAATGATTATCCAGTTCTCTCAAAACTGCTAAAAAATTGTTTTTACATTTATTTCTGCTGAAACTGTTATTGAATACTTTCCTTTAAATAATTACTTTATTGTTTTTCAATTACAGTTGTCTGCATCCTCTCCCCTCCCCTCCCCCGACCCCCTCCAACCCCACCTCCATTCCCTGTCTCCCTCCTCCTCCTTGGTTCTGTCCATGTGTCCTCTGTTATTGAATACTTTTATATTTGGGCCAGTTTGGGGAGAATTATTCAAGTCTTCCGATTTGTCTGCCTAGTCCCATACCAATACCGTAATGATTCAAAAACTGTATGCTGGAGATTCGATGGTGTAATGATGAGAACTCTGGACTCTGAAAACTGGATCTTTGAGTGTTTCTCCCACCTGTGACACCCAAGGGACTGAGGCCAGTATGGCCCCTGGCCTCCTTCCTAGCAATGAGACCAGGTGTAGCAAATCTACTTTTGGATAGCGTCTTCCCCTACCCCCATCAATGTTGTGGCCCATGCCTTAGGTTTCCTTCAGGCGATTTCCATCATATGAAAAGTGACCTCCAAGTGAATCATCCTCATATGTTCCATAACATCCTCCATCCTTCCAGGCTGTGAGGTGCTCACAATGTTCAAGGCCTTCTCTTTGTACTTTCAAAGAGGTATCTTCCTTCTCAAAAAAGACAATTCTGTGTGTCCCTTTTAAAAACAAACTTTAAAGTGTGGTATTGCGGCAAAATTTCACATTTCAGACTATGTCTGTCCCACTGTTCATCCCTTCCCTGGCTTTTTGCAGTGATATAGTTTCCCCCATATTCATTTTTCATCACATTTGTTATTACTCTTGTTTCAGGAAATGAAAAAAAAATCATTCTACCAGCTTTATTTACACATCATTAAGCCTAGCATAAACTATACTTATGAGTAATGATTAAAATTGTATTAAGGGGAGCTCCCAGTCAAGATGGCAGAGTAGGTGAATGAGGTACTCATATCCTCCCTTGACCATATCAAAATTACAGCTAAACTTCAGAACAACCATCATGAAAAACACTTGAAATCTAGCTGACCAGAAGTCCTATAACTAAGGATATAAAGAAGCAGCCACATTGAGACTGGTTGGAGGGGTGAGACACGGAGGACTGGTATCATACCCACGTGTGGTGGTAAAGAATCAGGAGGAACATCTCAGCTGCAAAGGTCCCCGCTGCGGAGTGAGGGTTCCCAACCCACACCAGGCCCCCCAGCCCAGGGTTCCACTGAAAATCAGCAGGGGTTGTGGCTGAGGGAGACAGAAATTTTCTGGAGTCTCAGGCATTCCTCTTGCCTGTGCATGGATTTATTCAGACTCACTCGTTCTGAGCTCCAGTGCTGGGGCAGCAGCTAGAAAGTAACCAGGGACATACAGGGAGGAACTGAATTGTCTGAAATGCTGACAGAGATCATTGTTCCCTTACTGAGCCCTCCCCTGTGGGTACAGGAAGGTGCCACATCTGAGTATCCATCAACCTGGCTCACACTGTTCTACCTGCCCTGGTGATTCCCTGAGATCTCTCCTCACTCAATTTGCACCCCACCCCAACTGCTTCCAGTGACTTTTCCATACAAATGGCCTGTATTGGTTCATGTTGCAAACTTTCCTAAAATCTCTCAGAGACTTGCAAATCCCAAACAAGTAGCATCTGAACTACAGGCGCCTCATACCTCTTGCTAAGTGATCTCAGGCCAGGCAAAGTAGCTGCCAGCCTTGGTTTGCAGCTTGGTCTCACCTGGGTACTTCCAAGCTCAGCACAAATAGCAGCCATCTGCAAATTGCTTTGTAGCTCATACTGGGTGGCCTGGGCAGGGCCCTGGCAGTGGCTGACCTTGGTCTGCATCTTCCAGGAGGCCCCAGAGCCAACACACCCAGTGCACAGCTTCAGACTATGCCAGAGCACTACACCACCCAACCACCTTCACAAGCAACACACTCAAGGGGCAAACTCATCAGGCAACAGAACTCACTGAAGCAAGTCCTGCTCTGTGGGGTTGGCCCCTGCTGATCCTTCTCTGTAGTTGTGGCCAGTCCTCACAGATGATTGGTCTTGGGGTCAATCCCTCCCACTGATGTGCCAGTAGCAATCAAGCCTTGACTACAACAGGAGGTTGCACACAGCCCACATGGGAGGCACACCTGGAACACCCAGCTCAAGTGAACGGGGAGGCTGGGCCACTGGACCCTACAGGACACCTACTATATAAGGCCACCCCACCAAGCCTGGGAGACATAGCAGATCTATCTATAGATCTACCTATCTATGTATACATAGAAACAAACACAGAAAGGCAGTCAAAATGGGAAGACAAATGACTAAATGAAATGGAGGCATGCAAACTAATAGATACAGAGTTAAAAACAATGATTACAAGGATGTTCAAGGAACTTAGAGAGGTCTTCAATGGCATAAAAATGACAAAGAAACCATTAAAAAGGACAGTCAGAAATGAAGAATACAATAAATGAAAAAAGGAATACACTAGAAGGAATCCATAGCAGATTAGATGAGGCAGAGAATCAAGTCAGTGATTTGGAAGACAAAGTATAAGAAAATATCCAATTAGAGCAGCAAAAAGAAAAAGAAAGGATAGTTTAAGAGACCCCTGGGACAATGTTAAGCGTAACAACATGCTCATCATAGGGGTACCAGAAGGAGAAGGGATTGAGAAACTATTTGAAGAAAGACACAGGGTTCAGGAAGCACACAGAGTCCAAAACAAGATAAACCCAAAGAGGCCCACACCAAGACACATAATTAAAAGGCAAAAGGTGAAAGACAGAGAGAGAGAATCTTAAAAACAGCCAGAGAAAAGCAGTTAGTTACCTACAAGGGCCTCCTATAAGACTTAGATGATTTCTCAACAGAAGGGACTGGCAGAAAATATTCAAGGTAATGTAAAGCAAGGACCTACAACCAAGGTCACTCTACCCAGCAATGCTATTGTATAGACTCAAAGGACAGATAAAGAGCTTCCCAGACAACAAAAAACTAAAGGAGTTCATTTACCAAACCAGTATTACAAGAAATGTTAAAGGGTCTTCTTTAAGGAAAAAAAATATTAAAAATATGAATAAAATGATAATAAATACTTTATTCATCAATAATTACTTTAAATGTAAATAGATTAAATGCTCCAATAAAAAGATAAAGGGTAGCTGAATGAATAAGAACACAAGACCCTTACATATGCTGTATAAAGGAGACCCACTTCAGTTAGAAAGACACACACAGATTGAAAGTAAAGGGATGGAAAAATATTTCATGACAATGGAAACAAGCAAACAAACAAACAAAAAGCTGGGATAGCAACACCAGACAAAATAGACTTTAAAACACAGGATATAACAGGAGGCAAAGAAAGATCCAGCAATTCCACTTCTGGGTATTTATTTGAAGAAACCCTACACATTAACTTGAAAAGACATTCTCATCCACATGTTCATTGAAGCATTATTTACATAGTCAAAAATAGAAGCAACTTAAGTGCCCATCAATAAAAGAATGGATAAAGAAGTGGTACATATATACAATGGAATATGACTCCACCATCAAAAAAGAATGAAGTTCTGCCATTTGTCAACAACATGGATAGACCTAGAGGGTATTGTGCTAAGTGAAATAAGTCAAACAGAGAAAGACATGACAGATGATTTCACTTTTATGTGGAATCTGAAAAGAAATAAACAACCAAGCAGAATGGAACAGGATAGAGACCGTTTTGATGGTTGCCAGATGGGAGAGGATTTAGGAGTGGGTGAAAAAGAGGAAGGGATTAAGAAGTACAAGTTAATAGTTACAAAATAGTCATGGGGATGTGAAGTATAGAATCAGGAATAGAGTCAATATTGTAATAACAATGCATGGTGTCAGATGGGTACTACTAGATTTATTGGGGTGATTAGTTAATAAGTTATTTAAGTGTCTAAATTACTGGGTTGTGCAGCTGAAACTAATATAATCTTGTTCATCAACTGTAATTGAAATTTTTTTAAAATTCAAATTGTGCTAAGGTGCCAATGTTTCTACAAGAAAATGTTTTATTTTGAATCCTAAGTTCATGCCCACTCTTTTTTAGTATCTTTACTACTAAAAAGGGAAAACTAAATAGAAAAATATTTATATTGGCCAAGCCAACTTCACACCAAATTACCAACAGCCACATTTCCAAGTGGAAAAGCAAGCTTCATTCTGGTGTTGGCTTTACTGTGAAATCAGTTCACCTTCCACTAGGTTTTTTTTTTTTTTAAGTGCATAAAGAAATTAGCAATAACTATTTTTAAGTCATTTTAACATGATCTTTATAATAATCAGAGACTTATAACAAAGAGAAGCCTTGACAAGCTGTTTAGATGACATTACTGATTCACATGAAATCTGAATATTTTTCTCACTCCATCTCTTTTCCACATGAGTGTGCTGAACTGTTATCCATACAGCAGCCCCACAGTACCCTTTATCAAGGATTGAAGTAGCTTAGGTTATTCAATTCTCTTCTTTCATGACCATTTACAATTCTTAAAATTCAGTGTTTATATGAAAAGTAGGGTGCACTATATACATTATCTATTTACTAGCAAGACTTTTGTTGTTGCTAAATTGAGACCCGCTGATCCAGACTGGGTGAGTGGCAGATGTATAAAAGGACTGAGAAAAGAGCAAGTTCCCAATCAGAGCTTTTATTCCACATAGTTTTGTACAATAACAGCATTCGTTAGGGTTAAAGCCCTAGCTGGTGTAGCTCAGTGGATTGAGTGCCGGCCTGAGAACCAAAGGGTCACTGGTTTGATTCCCAGTCAGGGCACATGCCTGGGTTGCTGGCCAGGTGTCCAGTAGGGGGCATGTGAGAAGCAACCACACATTGATGTTTCCTTCTCTCTCTCCCTTCCCCTTTCTAAAAATAAAAAAAAACCTTTAAAAAATGATTCCTTTAAATGATGGGGAGGCTTGCACATATTGGGATGAATAAACCATTAACTAGCTTTCTACTTCTCTGAAATTCTGGCTTAACCATTTTGGAGGGGACTTAGCGCCCTTCATTTGGCATGCAGAGACTAGCAAAGGAGTTTTTAGGCCTGATTGCAAGGCTTTCCAATTCCCTTGGCACACTGAAGCAGCTGGGTATTGGGAGGATACTATTTTCCTAATTTACAGTAGCACAAAAATTTTTGGCCCTTAAAAAAGATGACATACCTTTTTTCCTTAAAAAAGATGACATACCAGTGGATGTTTGCAAAATTTAACTTCAAAACTAAAAAGTTTTTATTATCAACTCAAACATTATAATGTGCAAGGTATATTTTGCCTTCTGGAATTCGATCAGACACATTCCTTTTGAGGAACTCACACTTAACTCAAATGAGGGAGATGACCAGGCAAAGCCCATAGAGAACAACTTGGAGCGTTACTACAGCATCCTCAGTGAGGCTATTTATTGTGTATGGGCGTAGACAGCCAGGCACTGTACAGGAGTAATTCAAAAAAAGGAAGGCTGACTCATGAACAGTGATTAGGAAACCATGAAACAGGTGAAGGATGAAGGAAATTCCAGTCAGATGAAACAGCCAAGATTAGAAGATATGGAGATAAAACGTGGCCTTTTAGTGGCTCAGCAAAACTAGGTGGGTCTTACATGTTGTCCATTCCTCACATGGCAGGAATGAGTAGGACTGGTTACACACCAGGCTTTTGGACTGCACCTTTACAGGCAGTGTCCTGCTCCAAGTAGCATTAGACATCATGAACCACTACAATTTCTAAGGACCAAGTACAAGCACCTAGCACAGCGCCTGGCAAAGTTACTTCTTAAATTTTCTTTCAAGTCTTTAATTTCATTAGGCAATGCTCAGCACCCTTACCTCAACTACGGTGTTCAGCCATTTAGGTAGAAGCAAGATAAAGGGAAGCAGGTTTGGGGAAGTGTTATGTGACTAAAATGATTGGGTACAGGCCAACATAGACAGTAGAAAAGAAGAGTAAGGGATGAACTGACACCTCAGGACTGAACAAGGCCAAGAGAGGACAGAGCTGAAACACCAGGTTGCAGATGAAACATTGAATTTAAATTTAGGAGGAATGATCACAGGCAATGACTAACCCCAGAAAACTGTCATAGGAGTGGGTTGCAGTTATTAGGTGAGCTTAAAATTAGAGGACGAGCCTAGGTAATGACACTGACTCCACACAATAGAATTGAGTGAGTTCTGGGTACCAAAATTCTCAGCGAGTGTGGGATATATAATCTGGATTTGGGTCCAGATTACTAAGGATTAAGAATGTAGTCTGGCTGGAGTATTTAAAGCAGAAAGCTAGTGTTTATGAGGGGTGTGGGGAGTCTGGGAGTGGGCAGGACAGACATCCCATCCACAGTGACAGATATCTGGGGGTAAACAAATGTGATTTGAGGGATCATAACAAAAGCAGAGACCTTCAAAGGAAAGTGGGTTTCATTGAAAGGCAGCATTTTCTAAATTTAGTCCTGAACAGCTTTCATGTTAACAGCATTCACGTATTGCCTGTATTTCTTTACATTACATAAGCTCTCTTTAAATATTAAATGTTGCATTAAAAACATATTTAAGAAAATGTGTTTGTGTATCACCAAAAACCAGGTACCAACACCTGTATACAGCACTGTAGTCATGCACACTGCAGAGCCTGAATCAAAGGAAAGAGATTAATAAGCCAACTGCTGCTTCCCTCTACCACCACTAGGCTAAAATTAGTCTCTCCACTGTCTTTTTTCTCCCTTAAAAATATTTTAAATTGAGCCCTGGCTGGTGTAGCTCAGTGGATTGAGTGCAGGCTGTGAACCAAAGGGTCACCAGTTCGATTCCCAGTCAAGGCACATGCCTGGGTTGCAGGCCAGGTTCCCAGTGGGAGCCACATGAGAGGCAACCACACATTGATATTTTTCTCCCTCTTTTTCTCCAACTCCCTTCCTTTCTAAAAATAAATAAAATCTTAAAAAAAGGGGGAAGGTAAGAGAGGGAAACACTGATTTTAAGAAACATCAACCAGTTGCCTCTAGGACATGCCCTGACTGGAGATCAACCCCACAACCCAGGCATGTGCCCTGACCAGGAATCAAACTTGTAACCTATCAGTTTGTGGGATGATGCCCAACCAGGGCCTAGCCACTGTCTTTTTCAGTCCTCTTTATATGTCCATGTTTCCGAAGTGGGCTAATTCCCAAATCCTATCTTTTTATTGCCTACCCTGTACTTCCTGAACTGCAGCCATTAAGGAAATTCACTGTAGGACTTTATCTTTCAGTTCCTTAGAAACTTTTCCTGAGGATTCTTCCTCTTCTAATGATGCAATGCTTTTGCTGTCACTTTCATTATAGTTTGGTTCAAAAGCTGCTGCATCAGTTTCTCTAATTAAGTCGGAGGAAAGGTGAGAAGAGTGACTTAACTGGGTTTTTGGCTTGGTATCATTCTTGTCAATTTGCCTAGTAACCTGCTCAGTTGTACCTAGTGCTGCTGGACCTATGGCTACGTGCTTTTGTCAACTGGGCACAGATGTTCACTGGTTTGTCCTCTTTGGCTGAAATTTTATCATTTAATACCCATTCATCCAGGTTTGAAGAAAAACATACGACCATAAACAACTCACAATTCCTCATCTTTAAAATTCAAGTTCAAACTTCTGACTATTCAAGACCTTTCTAGATTTATTCAACCGAATCTCCAATTAAACCTGGTTTATTATTTCCAGCCACGTACTACTAGTCCCAATAAAGAGTACCTTTTATGTTTCCTTTAGAATTTTGCATCTTCAGCCCACCTTATAGTAAAGCTCAAAGGATACTGTGTGAAAATGGAAGGACAAGGAGACATGATACTACTTCCTTTGAATAATATTCCACATTTGAAAAGTTTACTGAAAACTTTTATTGTAATCAAAAAGTGACATAACGGGGTTGTAATGAATTCAGCAAATCATTCTGCTGATATTTTAGAACTGATACCAGCTTTTGCCAGGCAATTAAAAAATTCAAATGTGAAAATTTCACAGTACAGTAAACTCCACCCCAACTAATTAACGGTGGTTAAAAAGAATAGATCCTAGCAAAACCTCTCGTTACATGGTCACAACTCACAATTCTGTACAAAAGTTCGTGTTATAAAGCTCTGATGTAAAAATCAAATAATCAAGCAGCAATATTTTAAGTGCAGCACAGGGTCTTCCATATCATTATTTACAAGGCTTGAATCTCTTTACATTATAACAAAATTTAATACAGATGACTTAGTAATTAAGTCAATTTTTAAAATCTGTCCTACACAGTGACAGATTTCACTTTTTGGTCATCTTTCTCCTTCTCCTTTTCTTTATCCTTGCTCTTCTTTGATTTCTTTTTCTTGTGTTTGTGTTTCTGGCTTTTTTCCAATTCTGCTTCAGGACCTGCATGTTTCTTATGCTTCTTATGTTTTTTATGTTTCTTGTGCTTTTTCTTTTCCTTCTTTTTCTTCTTCTTCTTGCTGTCCTGACTTCCTGCAGAGCTGGCACTGCTACTGTGGCTTCGAGTTTGGCTTCCAGAAGGGCTGTGACTTCTACTTGGACTAACACTAGGACTGCTCTGACTCTGGCTCCTGTTGATGCCTATCTGGCTGGCTGCGGCTGTGTCTGGGCTCTCTTTTACTTTTTCCATGACTTTTTCTTTCAGTTCCTTAGAAACTTTTCCTGAGGATTCTTCCTCTTTTACCGATGCATTGCTTTCACTGTCACTTTCATTATAGTCTGGTTCAAAAGCAGCTTCATCAGTTTCTCTAGTTAAGTCAGAGGAAAGGCGAGAGGAGTGACTTAACTGGGTTTTTGGCTTGGTAGCATTCTTGTCAATTTGCCCAGTAACCTGCTCTTTTTCAATCGTTGGGTCTGGTGGGTTAAGGATATAAAGTAACTTATTGCCGCTTGACTCTTTATTGTTCCTCGTTTCTAACAGATGCTTCTCACGATCTTTACAAGGATTTTTATCTACACATTTTGTCTCTTCACTTAAGCGTTTAGCATCATAAGGGGGTTTATGGTCATGAGGTTTTTTGTCTTTTGAGGGGCTAGAATTGCTTCTTTTGGAATCTCCTGTTCCTTTTTTAGGCAAATCTCTCTCCTCCCTTGGCTTAGTTTTCTGTCCAGATGCAGAATCTTTACTCCGAGAAGGGGAGTCTTTTCTTCTTGTTAATTCATTCCTTTCATCTCTACGTTTCGAACTTGAATGTTCTCTGCTGTCATAGTCCATTTTTTTGTCTCTATTAGGAGTGAAGTCTTTATTTGAGGAACCTCGAGTGGAATCATGCTTATCTGAAGTTCTAGTCTCTTTGGAAGATTGAGACAAACTTTTAAAATTTCCTTGTTCATTCAGACGGTCCAAATTACTATCTTTCTCTGGCTGAGTATTGCTCTTCCTTTTTTCAGGGTTTTCCTTTTCCAATACTGAATGATCTCTATCTTTGGTTTTCCCCTTTTCACTAGATGCAGTGTTTTTTGAACTTTTGACTTCATGCTGTATAATTTCATGGCTCACTTCCTTGGTGACTTTCTGAACTTTCTCTGATGTCTCACTTTCTTTTTCAGTATACTTGACTGTATTTGATGGTTTAGTGCTAACATTTTTTATAACACTGGCAGGTTTTCCTACAGTTGATATAGGCTGTGTGGCTTTAACATCTTCTTCTTCAGATTCAAAGTCATCTTTATCCCATTTGGACTGAGGAACCTGAATCATAATAATGACATCTTCAGCAGGAGCTGTATTGTCATTATTATATTCTTCCATAGTTTTGATGACAGTTCTCTTTGTATCTGTTTTTTCCTCAGATTTTCTCACAGGACTGCCTCCAGTTGAACTCGTACTAAAAAGAAATTAAAATATTAATAAATAACTTATTATTAAACACTAACATAAAAAGGCTAACTTACACATGATAAATGTTTAACTTTCAAAAGCAATTATTTTGCTCTAATAGAGATATAAACAATTTAAGTAAATCACTCCACAATAAACAATGTGACTCACCCTCAAAATCTACTTACAACATTAACAATCCCTTTAAGGTAAGAGTATACCAGCCTAACTCCTAATATCAATGCACATTGTTACTTAACATATTCCACTTTAATAAAAAGTACCAGCATGGAAAAATTAAAGAAAAATCTCTCTCCAAACCACCACCCACACCCTCCTATCACCCATATCAGTCAGTTACCTGGTATAGTCTACAAGAGTGGAGCTGGATCCTTCAGTTCCAGTTACTTTTCGTCTGACCTTTCCTTTGACTTTTTCTTGTTTGACTTTGCTGGATGTGGACTCCAATTTTTCAGAGGGTTCTTTTATATTAGATACACTTTCTGTACTTCCGATTTTTTTACCAGTTTCTCTGTTGAGCTTGATTTTTTTGGTTGGGGCTGTTGATGAAGCTTTGTCTTTTTCTGGGGTCCTGTCCAACTTTTCAATATCAAGTTCCATTTTGCGTTTTGGCGATGGCTTCACTATTTCAGTAACTTCTAGTTTAGAGATTTTCATTGAAGAAGACTCAAAATCTTTATCTACACCCCTTTCTTCAGTTTTTCTCTTTCTTTTTTCTCCCTTGCTGTCAAGTGACTTACTTTTCTCATTAGGCTTCTTGGCCTTGTCTTCCTTACTAGTTAGCTTTTCTGATTTGACATCTTTGGGGTAGTCCTTCTTCACCTTTTCCTCTTTGATGGGTTTTGTTTCTTGGTGTTCTTTTGCTGACTTAGAGTGAGCTTTCCTGGGGGTGCCAATGGTCTTTTCTTCTTTCTGAGAGGAAGATGATGATTTAGCACTGTCAGCCTTTGGAGTCTCCTCTTTGGCTTTTTTAAGTGGAGGTTCAGATCGAGGAGACTTTTCACGCTCCCCCTCCAGTTTTTCTTGGGGTCCCCTAGCAGGTCTTACAATAGTTTCTTTTTTGGATGCAGCAGATCCATCATTTTTTCGTTTGGTCTTGTCACCTTTTGCTTTTGGTTTATCTTTTTCTCTTTTGTCTTTTTCAGACACTGATTTGAAAGTGATGGATTCTGCATCCATTGGTTCATCTCTAACTGGTGTAGCATCATCTCTACTCGGGAGAACAAATAATGAGTCTGTTTTATTCTCTTCACCACTTGTAGGTTCTCTTGATTTCCTGGAAGTTTCTAATAACTCTGGGTTTAGAAAGCCTTCACTCTCTTCCCCCTTTCTTCTCCTCCTATGTTTCTTATGTTTACTTCCTTTAGCATCTCCTGGAGCATTGTCACTGTCCTTCTCTTTTGACTTTGTACTGTCCTTCTGATTATGACTGTCTCTTGTTGAAAGCTTTTCTGGGTAGTTGCCACCTATGGTCCGACTTCTATGACTTTGTCCACCAGAATAATCTTCTCTGCGGCCTCTTGTAAAAGGAGAATTCCTGATATTAAGTGGTAAAAATCTCTCTGGTGAAAAGTTCTCTCTATTTGCTGATGGTCGAGGCTGTGCTCCAGCGGCATAACCTTTGTAATATTTTTCATACCACTCTCTGTATTTTCTCTCCCATTCTCGGTAACGTTCTTTTTCAAATGGGTCTCTAAAGTCAACACTCCTTCCATAATAAGCTTTTATGTCATAAGGTGGTGGAACTTCTCTGTATCGATTAAAATATTCACGTTCTGTTTCCCCTTGAGGTACAGTACGTTTATTAGGAGACTGTCCCCTAAATGCTTGAGGAGATCTTGATCGTGAATGGTATCGCCTATATGGGGGTGACCTTGACCTAGATCGATGATATCCATGAGATCTAGACCGTGAACGGTAATTTCGACTCTTGCCTCTGCCTCTTCTGGGGTATGGAGGTGATCGTGAATAGGAACGAGAGTGTGAGCGGCTAAATGATCGAGAATAAGAACGGGACCGCGTCGAACCGGATCTTGATTTAGAGTAAGTATAAGAACTTCTTGAATATGAGGAACCACTATAAGGAGATTTAGACCTAAAAACAAAAACAAAACAATAGTTGATAGTTGAGAAATATATACAAAATAAAATATAGACCTCAAATTCTAGCATGCTTCTCCTCATGGTTCCATCTTTCTTTATATTAAGTTTTATCTTGGATGATTGAAGAGGCACAGGGGCCTCTATCGAAATGCAGTAACACAAAGGTCAGATCACTCACTTGTTACAAGAGAGAAATCTTAACAATTAGAGTGAAGTGCATTAATGTGCTGTGAGTTATATGAGCAAATTCGCTTTTTTAAACATTCCAATTAAACTAAAATTTTTCTTCCTATCTGCGTATTTGAGTAATTTTTTTTGTCCTATCTTGGCTAACACTCTAGCTTTGAAAGAAATCACATTTCAGCTGTAAGCTTAAAAAATAAAAAGCATTTTAAACAAACTTCCAGGGAATTTTTATAATTCAGTTTTTCTATCAACGAAGCAACTTATATTCTACCACACATCATAATTACACAGGTTAATGTTCCAGCAAGAAGCTGCAGCCTTAAGTAACAGGTTCCTCAGAAATATGCTTTGGCTATACCCCTATTTCTTTCCTTCCACAAACATTTCCCAATTATTTCACACTATAAATTACTTCAAGGGACAAGGGCACTTTAATCCCCATAACTGCTAGTTCTACACAATAGAATTGACACTGAGACATTATTTCAATAAAAGGATATTGGGAAATAAGCTGCATCTCCATCTCTATATATCTAGACCGAATCAGAAAAACTCCGTAAGTGCAGTGTTATTTATATCCACAGCTAATCCCTGGATATGCAAAGTCCCATTTGTAATTCTGTTGTGAAGGCTTGCAAAACACTAACCTGGAAAATGAGCGCCTACGCTCCTTTTGAATCTTTTTGTATTCCATCAATTCCTTAGCAAAATCATTTGTAAACTCATCTAGCTTGGACTTTTTCTTTTCCCTAGTAAAATAAAGTTAAAGAGTGAAAGTTAACAAAAACCATTTAAGAAAACTAACAAGACAAATGTAATTAGACCATGAATGAAATGAATGAAATTGCCATTAGTTTTCCACTTTAAAACTATAGATAACTAAGAATCCCTGAGGAAGTTGCTTTTATGGCTTTGGTTCAATTTCTAGGTGATTTTTCTTGCACTAATTGGAAACACTGGAAAATGTTTCCAAAGATAGCTGCATTAGAAAATGAAAGTATATAATAATTTTAAATTAAAACACTTACTCTTCTTTTAGCCGTCGTTGCTCTCTATAGAATTCTTCCCTGGACAGAGGTGGTGCTTGTGTTGTTGGGATGGCATTTGAGTGAGCGGTCTGCACTCCTGATGATACCCAAGGTGTCGACAAATTGGCTGGTGCTGGAGGGAACCCTGGGGGAGGGACACTATATCCAGCAGGTGGTGGCTGGCCAGGAGGAAACTGAGGAGAAAACTGTGGTGGAGGAACACCTGGAGGGAGAGGCAGTGTATGTGGAGGAGGTGGATACAAAGGAGGGGGTGGGACAGGCACAAAAACTGGAGTTGCAGGTAGTGATGGGCCTTGAGTTCTCTGTGATCTTTCGCTGTGGTGTCGTCCACGGTTTATACTTCTGGAGAAATAAATTCCAAGATATTATTCCTTCAAACCAAAATCATCTGAGACAAGTAAGCTTTCCTTTTCTATCCATACTTACTTCAAAACTTACAAACAATGGGATACAATAAGAACGAATAAGTATGAGAACACTGATATCATTTATATGTACCATAATTTAGGGACTGAGATGAAAAGCTGCAAGTTTACAAGCCTTTTCTATTTGGCAAGGCTATATTTAAGTTTCCTTTTGTGAAGTTCAGATTTATTATCACTCTGAAATAATCTCATTATTTCTTTATCTGTCGTTTAAAGGAACTAGCTGATACGTTATTGTCTCTGTAAACTAGTTCTCCTCAAAATGCCTTCCAAGACCAAAAATTTAAAAGGAGAAAAAACTTCCTGTAATCTTTTTGAGGGAAGAAATGTGTAAAGACCTTTCAAAGTTGAATAAATATTAGTTTTAACATTTTTAATGAACAATGAAAAATTTCACTGTTTTCTTTCTTTCAAAAAGAGTTAGGTAAAAATAACAGCATTGGCCAAAGTTTCTGATTTGTGCCTCATCAAAGAAACAGGGGCTTCCAGTCTGTTAAAGGGCTTTTCTCCTATTAAACTAAAGATTTTTAAATGACAGGTAACTGGTACACAGCAACAGCAGAAAGGTTGCTGAAGATTTTAAGCCTCTTTTCAGAGTCTGAGTTAGTGAACATCATCTTCCATTAATGTGATCTACAATGAAGTCTTAGTTAACTTTCAGAAGGTTAGCAATTCTCAATGGAACACTAGAAAATATCTGTACTAATCCTGTTATAAAGTTAATTTGGAAGCCTGTTTACCCTGGGGATGAGTATGACCAAAAGACTAAGACTTAGAGCTTACTTCTTAGATTAACACTGCTTGTGCCTGTGGAGCCCCTAACAATCTCCTTGTCTCTTCTTTTAGAAAAGAAAGCAGAAAGGAGAAGGCTGGGACAATTGAGTCGTCTGGATGGAAAAGAAATACATGTAATTCTTTCTTCACACTTGGGAGCTGAGCTGGTTAAGTTAAATATTATGTGGGCCTTAGTGACTTCCCCTGCCCTCAAAAGAGTAAATGTAAGTCAATACTCTGCCATGTGCTGACAGAGAGAAAGTAATCACTGTGAAGGAGCCTTAAAAACCATCATTAAAACAGGAAGTGTAATCTATTTTTTTCTAGGCCTCTTAAGGGCAAATACTGTGGTCTTGAGGGAAATATGAGGGGAGACCCCCCAAAAACCAGAATTTGTTTATAAAAAATTGTGTATTTATTCTTACATGTTTAAACTTCAATCACCTTCAAAGTACTTTATCGAGGTGTTTTTCCACTGCTCAAAACAGTTTCTAGCCCTGGCTGGTGTAGCTCAGTGGATTGAGCGCGAGCTGGGAACCAGGCGATCCCGGTTCGATTCCCAGTCAGGGCACATGCCTGGGTTGCGGGCTGGGTCCCCAGTGAGGACCATGTGAGAGGCAACCATACATTGCTGTTTCTCTCCCTCTCTGTCTCCCTCCCTTCCCCTCTCTCTAAAAATAAATAAATAAAATCTTTAAAAAAAATTAAAAAAAAAAAACACAACAGTTTCTAAACTTGTCGATTTTGATGCCCTTTAGTGCTTGTCGTTTTTTGTTTTACCTCTTCCATATCAACAAAAGGTTTCCCTATGAGGACTTTTTTCTTCCAGGCAAACAACAAAAAAAAAAGTTGCTTGGGGTGAAATCAGGTAATTAGGAAGTGTGGGGCATGGTGGTCATGCCGTTTTTGGTCAAAAACTACTGAACACTCAGTGTGGTGTGGGCAGGCACACTTATAGTTCATCCATCATGAAATGAGCAAATGAGTGTAAAGAGTCTTCCAAAAAAAAAAAAAAAAAAAAATTACTGAAGCCAAACTCAGACTCTCACACCACCAACAGCTGGTACACTGATACAGATGGTTTCCTGGAACACTCACCTAGTGGAGGAAGCCTGTATTACAAGGGGCCCAACCTCCAGAAGATAATTCCGGTTTTTTATGTTTTCCCCCTTTATAAGTGTAAGCTACTATTATGCTTTAATTTCTGCATGTTATATTTTTCATTGTGTCATTAGATTAGTGTTTGTCAAGAGTTTTAGCAAGCTTACCTGTAGCAGCTCCTCTCCCCCCTTCTAATTTGCTGTGGTGGAGAAACCAGATATCCAAGCTTGTTGGAACTGTGTGGAAAGAAAGATAAAATAGGTTTGATTATAACACATTACTTTTTAGTGTGGATATACTTATTTTACTTACTCTGAAAACTTATTCTTACTCTCTGATCCCACTCTTAAAATGGTTCCAGATATGAGCAAATATTACATGTACTTAACAATTTTTTTCTGATTAACAATAATCACACCTCAATATATTATTTTCTGCAATATTGTATTTTAATTGGCATTCTACAAGTTACACTGTGGACTTATTGTTACAGAAAAGGAAGAAAGCCCTTTATCTGCTGGGCACTGTGTAGGCATTTTCCATGTTGAAGTTGGCAATACCAGCCCAATTCTATAGATGAGGAAATAGGCTGAGAGGTGAAACCACATGTCCACTCTCCTGCTGTTAATAAATGGAGGAGCTGGGATTCAAACCCAGGTTTACCTGTCTCCAAATCTCACACTCTTTCTCCTGATATATTCTGCTAGTCTCTCATTTAACAAACATTTTCTATAAGAAATTTGGTTTATCTTTCAAACCAAAAAACCAAAGTTTTAGAATATATACACAAAAATATATACACAAATATATAAGCCAGTTTATATGGATAACATAAGCAGAAATGATGGTATAAATAGAAATATAATAAATCTACTGATTTTTATGCCAGACAATCTATTAGGAAGATCAAAGTTCTTTGTAGTTCAGGGCAGAAAACCGTATCACACAGATTTTAATATGCAACAAAATTCCATTAACACATACTATTTAAAATGAGATATTTTGTGTTTGGTAGACTTTAATCTTAATATATATTTAGTAATTCAAATTTTGAACATCCAAATTAAGAATAGGAAAAAATTTAATCCATTAGGATGTCAGTATTTAAACTAGTCTTTCAAGTAATTCTTATCTATCCAGTAACTGAGACCCTGTCAAAAATCACCATTTACGACATAAAAGTAAAAAGAATTTATAAGATTTTATATTTTAGAAAAGAATTACTCATTTTTTAAAGAAAATAATTCTTCATATAATTTTGAATGTGATATTTTACATAAAAACTATGTTAACATGACATATAAAAAGAGTTTATAACAAAAGCCATTCAGAAATACACGACTCCTCCTAGACTGTAGCTTTTATTGTATTATCTAAGTCAAGGCAATCAGCTGAAGATTATTTTAAACATATACTTACTGTTCCCAACCTGGTCGACCACCACCTGGACGAGCAGTATTTATTCTTACTGGACCTTGGATGCAAAAAAACAAAAATAATAAGTAAACATGAAATTGCATTCAAATAAAGTTAAAGGAAAAAAGTCTAAACCAGAATGATTTCACTCACCAGTTGTAGGAATCAGCTGTCCATGCAATAATGACTGTCCAAGCAAAGATGGGGTTCCAAGTACAGGCACCTGGTAACCCTATAGGGAAAAATAAAGAGAAATAGTTAAAAAGAAAGTTTAAAAATGCTATTATAAAAGAAGTCTCCAAGTTTCGAAGCCAGTAAAACTTACCTTCTCTTCCATTAGAGCAGTAATTGCAATTGAAGAGGTTCCCTTTGAATGCTCTGATGCAAGGGCTGCAGCTGGCAATAATTTATTATCAGAATCCCTAGAAAATAATATAATTTACAATACATTAAAGCCATCACTAACAGAGGACTAAAAATCACAATTGTTTATTCATCACCTTAAGATGATGAGTTAAGATGAGTTAAATCAAAGATGAGGAGAACTTTTGAGGAAAGCAAGAGAATGGACTGTTCAAAAAAAGCCCTCCATATACAAATGAACAGTGGGAAAAAGAAACAACCTTAAGAAGCACCATCTATGATTTGCGACATGTACTGTTAGAAATTAGTTCAGTTGTAAGAATAATAAAGCTTGAAAAAAAGAAGCTCAAAGTATGGGACAAAAAACATACAGGATTAAGATTAAATTCTACTTCAGCTCTGTCATTACATCAAAGGAGCAATTCTCAGATAAGCCAATGAACTCTGGGCCTTATTCCCACAGTTAAATCAAATAAAAGGCTAACCTACCTAGGTCAGTGGGATTTCTTAAGTATACATGTAAAGGTCCCAACGCCTGAAGATTTTGCTTCAGCATGTCTGGAACTGGCCCCTGGCATCTATTTTTAAAAAACTGGTTGATTTTTTAAGAATTTATGAGGCAGTGGACTACATGGTCAAAGGTCCCTTTCATTTCTCAAGTGGAAGGATTTAAGTTATCAATACTTTTCTATGTAATTATGTTACAAAGCAATGATTATTTCTGACCTCTCTACTTCTACCAATGTTTTACGCCTCCCTTCTCCAACTATTCAAAACTGCTCTTAGTTCTGCTCACCACTGTTCTTTTCTAATACCATCAGTAAGACCACAAGTGAATTCTCTCCACTGTGAACTGCAGAGCTATTATGGGATATGATTCAACATTTACTAGGGGATGTTAGCAACCTGTATAGTTTTTGACCTTGGGATGCTTAATCATTTGCCAATCATCTCCTTCATCTGCCTCTTCCTCTAATAAGACTAAGCCATTTCTTACAAGTCACCCACTTTACTGAGCACAGTGATCCACAAAGATGTATATACTGCATGTCACTAAAAACAACCATTAATGCAATATATAACCATGAAAACCACACTACTGTTCTCACTTGTTTCCTAACACTGAGAAATCCCTAGACCTACCGGAAAGGTCCATCTGATTTTTCTGAGTGGACCGATATGGAGACTGTTGCAGTTATATCAGGTACAGGCGCTGGGGTAGAAGATGAATTTCCAGGCATAGCAGGGGCCAAGGAAGACTGATTAGCAGTTAGTGAAGACATAGAGGGAGGTGGGTGAGCTGAGGAAGATGTCACTGGAATCATCAGAGGGTCTTGTTGTCTTGATATCGGAGATCTCATCAGAGGCTGTAGGTTCCGCTGAATGAGTGGTCTCGGGGGTGGTATGGGTGGTGGTGGTGGGGGTAACTGTTTTCGTAGTCTTTTTGTATAACCAGTTTCATTTTTGAAGTTATTAACAGCCTACAGACATAAAATATAAAAATACAGAGAATGCAGTGTTTATTTCAAGTATAGTTAAATCGAGTTTAAAAGTTTTTCATAAAAGGGTTATTATAAAAGGAATAGAAAGATAGGTACCTGTCGTAAGAATTTATTGGCAATTAAAGCATCAGGAGAGACATCATTTTGATGACACGTTGGACATGTATGGTCATCTGATTCCAAGAGTGCTGTTCTTATACCTATGTATCAGAATTTAAATATTAATAATTTAAAAGTATAGTACTGTTCAGTTACATTATTTTCCAAGCACGCATCACTAATCATTTCTATTCTTAGATTAAGAAACTAAAAAGTAAAACCCCTCACTTCACAGCTGTAACTTCTATCTTAAAAATAGAAATCATGTATATAATTTAAACAAACATTTAAACAGAAAAAAGAGCACTCTTTCCCAAATACTTTTCTCTTTGTTAAGCTAGCAATTGGAATATTACAGGAAAAAAGTAACTTAGAAAAAGAAAAACTTTGCATGGCTTACATAGGGTTTAAAAAAAACTTCACCAAGAAAGAGCATTGTAAGAAACAGAAGCGTTATTCAGTCAATGAAATCAGAGACGTCTATATCATGAAGTAGAAATAACACTAAATTACAGATTACTGATTATGTTCCAGTGTAGTAAAAAAAAATTCAGTAATAAGTGGTTTGTTAAATCCAAGAAATACTCTGAGAGAAGTCTTAAGTGACTTCCTCTCTTGATTTTGGTATTCAATAAAGAGGTTCCCAAAAAACATTTATATTTCAACTATCTTTAGAAATGAAAAACACCAGAACAGTAATATTTTCAGATGATACCATTTTCATTTTGGTAAGAAGGAATGAATTTGGGATTAAGTGGCAGAAAAAATGTGCTAAGTGATCATAAAAAACAGTCATGAGTAACCACATGGCAATTTTTTTGGTTTTTGATTACAGAAAGCAGTTCTAAATTGCACTTAGAAATTTTACAATAGTCATTCCTCATCTGTGGTAGGGTGGGAAGGAATACATTCCAAGACTCTAAGTGGATCCCTGAAACCTCAGATAGTACTGAACCCTATATATATATTATGTTTTTTTCCTATACATACATACTTTTTCACTTAAGAGAAGTACTTTCTGGCTTCTCTTTGGCATATATGAATTCCCAACATCACTACTGTTGTGCTATGTGGCCATTATTAAGTAAAATAAGGGTGACTTGAATACGAACACTGTGACACCATGATAGTAGATGACCAAGATGACTATTAAGTGACTAATGAGTAGGGAGCGTATGCAAGGTAGAGACACTGAACAAAGAGATGATTCGTTTCCCAGGTGGGGAAAAATTGCTCGGTGTGAGATTTCATCATGCTACTTAGAATGGTGCACAATTTAAAGCTTATAAATTGTTTATTTCTCTAATTTTCCATTTAATATTTTCAGACTGTGGTTGACAGGGGTTAACTGAAACCACAGAAAGCAAAATCTCAGAAAGAGGGGAGCTACAGTAAGATATTTTTCACAATCCGGGAAAAATATTTCCATTTAAAAATGTTTCCGTTTTTAAATATGGAACCATTTAAAAATATTTCCAGATTACCTAAGGTGCAAAAGGCTTTCAAAGTTCTGGATACCTTCTGAAATGTACAGGAAACAAAAATCTTACATTTTATAAACCTAAAGTACAGTCAGTCACCATAAAAAAGGTATAGGAGGTGATGATTTCTATTAAAACAACAGAGAGGCTGTTGTTTAAAAACAAAACAAAACAAAAAAAAAAGGAGCACCCGGCTGGTGTAGTTCAGTGGATTGAGCACAGGCCTGTGAACCAAAGGGTCACTGGTTCGATTCCCAGTCAGGGCACATGTCTGGGTTGAGGACCACGTCCCCCTGTTGGGGGTACGTAAGAGGCAACCACACATTGATGTTTCTCTCCCCTTTCTCCCTTCCTTGCCTTCTCTCTAAAAGTAAATAAATATTAAAATAAATAAAAATAAAAAAGTAGCAGTAAAAATAGAGTTCTCACTATTAAATGTTCTATCAACTATCAACATTTCATATTATTAAGATACAAAATGTTGCTAGGTGCCTTTCCAAGTAGAACGGCTAATGCTTGAATATGAGTTTGAACTGCATGGGTCCGCTTATACAAGGATTTTTTTCCCCAGTATGATTTTCTTAGTAACATTTTCTTGAGTCAAAAGTTATATTCTGATTTTTGTCTGTGCAGGGGGTCAGTCAGTGTCTCTAATCCCTGTTATTCCAGGGTCAACTGTATATACATTCTAAAGTATACATCTTCAAAGGCTCAGCATGTCTTACATTCATCACAGTAGCTGTTTCCACAGCAGGGAATGACAACAGCATCAGTCATAATATCTTTGCAGATGAGACACAGCAATTCATCTGGGATAGGATCGTCTTCCTCAGAAGAAGAAGATGGCTCCTCTGGTAAGAAAGGTGGTTTTTCTTTCTTCCCAATTGCATATGCTTCTCTGTAAAAGAAGGTTTTAGCATTTAAACAACATTAAGAAGGCAAAGAATTTCAAGATATTTATATGTTCTACTATAGTAAAAGTATATTAGAAGCTTATATTTCAGTACAATGCCTGATGAGTTGACACAAGTGTTAACACCTTCCAAAATAAGGGAGCAATTATGAACATTCTCCCTCTAAACAAAAACACATAAAACAAAAATCCTCAACAAGTAGAACAAAAAGAATCAAAGAAATGCTATAAAATTGGCTATAAGGACCTTAGAATCCATAACTGAGGGCCAGAGAGTAAAGTGACACATTCACTGCCACGAATGGCACAGACAGGATTCAAACTTCGAAATGACAATGCCCTATCTATGGCCATTCCACCCTGAATGTGCTGTGCCCAATCTTGTCTGACAATACCATGATCATATTTTTCCCCCTACCCTATCATGTTTCCTAAAGAAGGAAAAAAGTTCCCCTCCATAGTGTAACAGTTCTCAATACCTATGAAGGCAGTTAGAGAGAATGTCATAATATGGGAAACTAAAATTGGTACAATTAGGGGGAAAGACTATGTCACCATACACAAATGATTAACAGCCAATGTTCTACTTATATTCAGTATTTTAAAAGAAATGTATCTATTTATAGTCAATCTTCACTTACATGATTAGAATATGTGTTACAAAAATTTAAAATAATACCTCATTAGAAATTTTGGGTCCATATTTTTGGTAGAAATGCATTATGCAGAAATGCTAGATATTAAATATATTAAAAATAAATAAAACAAAATACGCTATTCTCAGACTCATCACGATCACTTCCAACACCCCCATCTTCTCTGTAATCAGGCAAATTTATAAGACAGGAATTCTTAGAGAAATCCTTTCTATCTCACTTAGGAACAGAGTGTGTTTATCTCAGCTGGACAGAGAAGGTACCTTAGGTGTGCTATTTGTGTTGCAGTTGCTCCATAGACATCACCACGATTCCAGAAATAAGTGTCAATTTGCTTATGCCCCATTGTTCCCAATTTTTGAAAGAGGAGTCTCCCACTGCCCAAGAGAGAAAAGAAAAGAAAAAAAAGGAGAAGAGAGGACAGAAAAAGAAACAGAAGAAGAGTCTGAGTTGCTTATTAGTGGTGTTAGTGGAGAGGGTGAAAGTTTCAATTAAAATATTTGGGCTCCCATTTTCCCCAGCATTTGCTGTGTGTTTGGGCTTTCTGTATTTCAGCATTCAAAAGCAATGAAGTTAATTATTAGTTAGGGTTCATAGGTGATGCTAATTTTTCCAACACAAACTTCTATTTAAATAGTTTTACTTCTATATATTATTAAGATAAAGCGGTCTGCTCTTAAACTGTGTCTGTAAAAATCATCAATTTCAACCTAAAATTCTTTGGAAGCATGTATGAAATGTATGACTTAGGAAGAGCTGATGACAGAGTGCACTAAGATGAACAAGATGGTAACTAATAAAAACAGATGGGAGTGAAGTTAGGAAAGTGAGCAGGGTTCGGAGTTTAGGAAAACACATCTGTGAACTAAAACAACCCATTTACCGAAGCACCTACTAAAAAACACTACCTTTTCAGTATCGTCCCATGGCACAGCCACTGTCACTGTCCTCTCGTGCTGACTATACCACATTTCAGTACAGCGAGCAGCTGAGTAAAAACTGTCCTTACACATAATTTCTTTCACACTGAGTGAGGACAGGGTCATCTATTCTCTAATGTGATGTCTGCCGAGGTGATTTCAGTATCTCCTGGAGGATTTATTAAGAGTGCAATCAGAGTCCTAGCACACAGCCTCTGAATCCACTGGGGGTGAGGTGGCACACAGGCGCCCAGACCGCTTACCCCCCTTTGTAAGAGATTCCTATGCACTGTAAAGTTAGAGAACGGTCCAAAATAACATTTAATATTGTGCTGTATGAGTACACAACTTTTGAGGGTAGCAAAAAAGGTATTAAAAATATTAGTAAGAGCACATAACATAGTTAAATTATTTCCCTAGGTTTTTACATATACCCATTTCATAAGAAATTAGTTAATAAAATAAAATCTGCAAACACTAAAAATAAGCATTAAGCAGCTTACAGTGCTAGAGATGACCTCCACTAACAGTTTACAAAATAAACCATACTTTAGCATCTTAAGACTCACACAGATGCCCCAGTATTTCATCCCTTCTTGGCACTTACATTTGCCTTGGCATATTGTAGAACTTTTATTCTTAAGCCTCTTGTTTCTCAAAACGATTAAGATATTCATCTTGTTCACTTAAAAAGTACAAGTAACATGTAAAGTTATGTGGGAGTATGTATGTGAATGAGGAAGAAAGCAGGGAATGACAGAAAAAGAAAAAAATCAGAAGACTACAAGGGAAGTGGCACTCACTGATAACAAAAATCCCCAAACCCATTTTAAATTTGCTTTAAATGGAGCAGACTGCAGCCTCTCGTTCATAACACAGAAGTCACCGAGCCCCAAGCCCAGGATTACACAGAACACAACTACAACCCGTACTGACTATAGCCCCCATGGGCCACGTCTAATTTGAACACTCACGCATCTATAGTGGGTATTGCGTATTTTCCAGTGTTGGTGAGCATTGCGCCTTTCATGTTAGGATCTTTCACTTCCATCATGAAACTCCTGGGAATGCCAGTGCTCTTTTTAATCCTAGGGCCAGATTCAAAGTTCTTATCCTTTTCAGAGAGGAAAGGAGAGAGGAAGAGAAAAAGCAGTTATCTTTATTTAATAGTAGCTAACATGCAGTGCTTACCAACTACTTACAGTATTTGTAGTGCTTTACACATGATTTCATTTAATCCTTACAATAGCCATGTGAGATACTATTATCACCTTCATATCACAGGTAAAAAATAACATGCTTGGAGAAATCAAGTCACCTGACCAAGTTCACTCAGCTATTAACTGGCAGAGCCAGGATTTGAAACTGGCAATGTGGCTCCAGAGGCTGTTGTCATCTGCCATTGTACTACAGAAGGCAGTATTTACCAAGAAAAATAAAATGACTAGTAACTGTAAGAAAGTAAGCTGTACCATATTTTGTACTCTGGACTTACCCCATTTGTTGGGCAATTCTTAATATAATGGCCAGGTTTACCACAACGGAAACAGGTATAAGATGGAGGTGGTGGACCTAGAGGTTTCTTCATGTAACTGAAAGGGAGAAAAAAATTACATGTACACAAAGACTCAAAAAAATAACATTCCTCATTGGGGTGAAACCCACCCCAAAGTCCCTATGAGTATAAAGTACTTATGAACTTACTTGATTGGGTCATATTCATGGCCAGATTGCGACATCATTGCTTTAATTTTATCTTCTTCAGAAGCATTGGCTTCAGCCAGATTGGCAGTCTGTTTAACAGGTAATTATTTGACACACACATTAGAAACACATTTATGACCACACAGCCAAAGACAACACCACTCATCCTGTAAAGAGCAGTATCTAATCTTGCATAAAAACAGCTGTTTACAAGTATAACCCAGGAGAGGCACTGGGAGTTCCTCAGGTGTTTGAGTGTCTGGGGGGCTGAACTCAGTCTTTCTGGGGGTACTCAAACCTTAGACCCTGTTTGTACCTTGTGTTGAGATTTGCATACTCCTCCTCTAAGAGTTAAAAACTGAGATTAAGTTAGAAAGAAACACTTGATATTTTTCCAACCTTAAAAATAACTCAAGTGTCACAGTATTAAGACTATAGTTTATACTTACAACTGAGCAGTGCGGTTGGGGGTAGAATAACTGAACACATTATGCAGCTGACATTAAAAATCAGAAGGCTCTTTAGAGAGTGGTGTCAGTTTCACATTAAGTGCAAAACACATGCAATGAGTGTTCACAGGTTTAAATCCAACTCTCTAAAGTTTTATGAACATCACCTTTAAGATATATATAATAGTCTAGATATAAGCAGGGTCTAAGGGAGTCCTAATAACTTCAATCTTCAAGCATCTAGCACTCATATCAGCCATTCATTGGGTTTTAATCTTTACATTCATCCACAAAACAAGCAACCAGTTTTAACGTTTTATTGTAATTTTATATACAAAGAATGCTTAACATTAACAGAGCTTGGAACAACAGCAACATTTACAGAAAAATGGATTACAGAAGTTGAACAACTAATTTGTTTGAACCCAAACATTTACAAATAGTTAAAAAAAAATCCCCCAAACTTCCAAAACTCCCCAACTGCTTCCCACAGAGAAACAATGGCAGGAATAAACCCAAACTCAAATGTGGTCCTTACAGTACATAAGAATTAAAACAGTAAACTAGAAGCTGGTAATATCAACTCTACACTATACCACTTTGTATTAGAAAATTTAAGAGGACGGTTTTAGCCCACTTTAATGTTTAGTTTTCCCAGAATAGGAACTTAAAAGCTCTACTTGTAACTAGGATGTTTTGGGAGATACATTCTAGGGGAAAAGGATACAACCTATAAAAAAGCCAAGGAAAAGATAGGACAGCACCCACAGAAAGCCCATCAACTCATTAATCTCGGTTGCTAAATTTGGTTTTACATTTCTGATAGTAGGAAAAAAAGATTTTTGGAAAACTTTCTTGGCCCTCAAAAATCTGCCTATCCTGTAATATTTGCCTTTTTCTTAAAGGCATGATTTGCAAGCTGAATCTATTGTTTAAAAAAGTAATCCATCACTAGTGCTTTCCCAAACAAAAGTACACATTGTTGAGCAGGAAATGTAAGCAATTTTATAGCAAAACATGGCATATACAACAATTTCAGGAGGACACAATTTGCCCCTCTGCCAAACAAACACATTGGTGTATGACTGCAAACAGCTTTACACATTTACATAATTCATGTAGTCTGTGTTCAAACAAATTAGGTTGTTTAAAATTTTTTCTAATGCAGACAGACTGCAAGTCTATTGCATAAAGAAGCAATTGTATCACATTTAAAATGTTGACCTTCATAGGTTCAATTCAAATATTCAAGAAAGAACCACGCAATCGTCCGTGTAAAGGAAAGCTTCTATTTGGCTGCTTAAAGAAAAGTCCACATAATTTGCAGCCAAAACCAGGGAATTCCTCCAGAACTTTGTTAGTTTCCAATGTATAATTAAACAAAATGTATGAGGGAAAAAAAGTGTAGCTTCATGTGTTTCTTCTGTCTTGAAGATGAAAATACTCCAACATTATGGTAAGGCTGACAAAATACTCCCCCTATCTTCTCAAAAACCGCAACTACTCTTTACAGGATAGTAATAGTAGGTACAGTGTTTTTACAAAGTATCGCCTCCCCCAACCCCTCCAAAGTAACTGTTCCACATAAAAATACGATGTTAGAAAAAGATTTATATTTTCAAGAATATATGTATATATACCTTTGTAAGCTGGGCCAGAGAAATAGACGCAGAAGAGTCATCAATCTGTTCACAAAAAATTAAACACACATTCAAGTTCCACACTGAAAACATCTGAAAGTGATCATTTAGTCCCTACTGCCCACTTAATGTTTAAATATTGGGCATTTTATTAGAAGTTCTCCAAAGAATGTTATTGTCTAAAAAATGTTTTAAAGCTGGAGGTGTAACTTATCCTCATTTAACTCCCCGACATATTTCACACACAGTATAAGGGCTAACAGTTGAGGGAGGTTCAATCACAATGAAAAAATGGGGTAAAGAAAAGTATATCACATAGGCACTCTGTTCAGACTGGTGATCAAATGTTAAATAAGAGTCCAGTGTCTCCCAATGGTCCCTAAATGTGATGATGCTCAAGACAGTGGACACTAGAAGAAAGAATATGAAATCTATCTTTCTGGAATGTAATTACACAAATTGTAAAATAAGCAGCTCTTTAAAGGCTCAGATAATCTTTAATAAAACACTCCCACATAATTATGACTTTTTCCCCAGCATATACTGCTCAATCTGGGTAAATTTATTCTACCATAGAGACAGTAACAATAGCCTTTTGACAAAGAAACCACACCTTTATCAGAGCAAAGATGTTAAGCCAAACAAAAAGGGAAAACAAAAGTTGCCCTGGGGCAAGGGCAAGCAGCTGGTACATATGAGGATAACTTGAACATGTGGAGAAAATAAAGTTAATCAAAGGGAACAAGTATTATATATGATGGATATAATGGGAGCTTTAAAAAAAATGTGTTTTCAAATGTGACATCCTTAAATTTTTCATTATTTGGTCCCGGCATGATTTTAGTCTGTTTTTAAAAGTGTACATGTATGTGCATATGCTTTTGCACACATACATGCACGTATCTTTAGCATGTAACTGTGAAGATGTGATTTCCATACGGGTGTACCCAAATGAAAACATTAGCTTCCTATGCACTAAGGAACATGTTATAATTCTCTCATTTTGGTTATAACTCTAGTTTAAAAGAGAGAGAATGTTAAGATGTCTGAATCAAAAGAAAAACAAACAAAAGTGAGTCTTCATCAGATATTTTTCAAGTATTCCCAAGTATTAAAAGCAGCATGATTTTAAGAGTTCCAAACAGAAATATAACAAGTTTCAATATGTTCTTACCACAATGACCACCACAGTAAGAAGTCAATAAATGCAAAAAAAAAAAAAAAATGTTGGCTAAATTTAAAATACATCTTATAAATATCTTAGGATTTTAGAAGTTAGTTTGATGGATATTACTACTGGGATGCTTACACAAAAGGTTCTTAGCTCTACACTGAGGGACTCTACAGAATTCATAATGCACTTTTTGAAAGAAATCTTTTTAGCCAGAATAAAATGACCTAGTCAGTCTAGACAGTTATATTTTACATCAACCAGGAATTATTTGAATTTAAATAACAAGAACTGAATAAACTGCTGTCATCCTCCATCTATACTATACTTCTAACCAATGAAACAAATAGCCTTTAAAAACAGTCCTTTACTACTACCTAGAATATGATGTTGATCATTTCCTTAGAAAGTAATCAGTTATATTAACTTTCTTACCGTTGGAACTTAAAAAGTAGCATTTTTGTTCTTCCCACTCCTAACACTTAAAATACAGCTGACTTTTTGTTCTTATGCCAGGCTTTCTTGTCCTTTCTACTTTCTGTCAACCCGTTATTTGTATTATATATTTACTGGGTTGAAAATGGTTTCAGATATTCAATGGCATCTAAATCACTTTATTCCCCACCAAATAATCACAATAGCACCGAAATACCTTATAATCCACAAGGAAGTCAAATGTACCACAAATTTAGAAGGGCATCCAATTGTTTTCTATGTATAGCAAGGTATGAATAAGTGAAAACTGCTGACAAGGAATGGTTTAAAAATGACTAGAAATTTATATGTACTAAACAAAATAAATACAGTAACTTTCAGATACCACTGATAAACATCTGCAGTCTTCAAAACAACTGATCAATGCACACTGTAGACATCATTAAAATTTAAGACATCTCCCCACATCCAATTTGTGGTCTTGCTTCCAGGAACAAGAATCTTAAAATCTTCTACACCAAATATACTTGCTTGAAATTAAAGGACCCTGCACAATGCAATTCTGATATTCAGTTAGTAGGAGAGCACCTAGCTTTGGAGTCTCACAACGGAAGGACGACTAAGTAAACAAAGCTGAGGAGTAGAGAGAGAAATAAACAGCCACCCTTGATTAGAGATGGCTAAGCTGTCAAAATGTACATACATTCACTTCTACTAATCAGAATTTAAAACCTGATTTAGTGACTTTATAGTACTTGGATTCTGTGAATGTGTACAATACATGTGATTCTTAAGTCTCCTAAGATGGGCACAAATCATGCTTGATGAATCAAATCTCTTCTCTCATCCTAAATGTCAGCAAATGTACCCCAAGCAAATAAATGATGGAGATGTTTATCAACTTATCTAATGTCTCCATTTCAGATCATTCTACCTAAAGATTAAAGCCACTCTGAAAGTACTTTAAAAAAAAGAAAAAAAAAAAAAAAGAAAAAAAAAGAAAGGAGAAACCTAAATAAGTATAAAATAAACTGCTTCTTGTAAGTGTAATACAGACATGCCAGGGAACACACAAGGCTAAAAGAATGTTAACTTTATTTATGAACATGTGATTTGTGTTTATACACATGCTAAAAACGAAAAGGAAATAATTGTTTTCAAGAAATAAAACGTTATCTGAATTATTTTAAATACTCTATAAAATGTACTTTATACAAAATGGGTTACATTAACTACTACAGTCACCAAGATGTCTTCTATTTTGTGCTAGCATTTGGATACATAAAAATCAGTTTTAAACCAATCACCAGCAAAACAAACTTGGACAGTTTTTACAGCATTATGCTTAAAAAAACAAAAAACAAAAACCCACATACCTCAAAAGAGGGGGGGGGAACCCAAGCACTATGAGTTTGGAATCACTGTATTTAGTTCCATGGGAACTAAGGCCATATATACTTTAGAGAACAAGTCCAAAGTTCAGATTTACTATGTTATCATGTTTAAGATCCAATGATCCAAGGTTAGTGAAATGCCTGATACACAATTCAAGATCAGTATTTAAAAGGAATAAAGTGAAACAGCAAGCAATACCCTTGAATTCTAAATGAAGATTTCAGACATCTTGTATTGTGTACAAATCAGCCTAAGCAGTCAAATGTTTAAAGAACCATCCAGTTTACAGAACCCAATTACTGCAGACCAGTGTTCGGAAACAGATGCTTCACCCCACAACTGAGGAATGCTAATTGTTAGCTCAAAGTCAAAACAGTGTCATACTTCAGATTCTCTGTGATAAAATCAAGATGTTACCCTGGTCAAGGGCTGTTACCTTTGATAAACTACAGCTCTCCATTAGCTTACAATTAACGCAGCATTTTAATCTTATGAGAAACGGAAATATTTTAATTTGGACAACTGAGCAGACAAAAACTGAAAGACCCTGAATTAAAATTTGAAAACAATGTACTCAATTGTATAAAATCATCAAAAAGACACTGATATACTCGTGGAGGGCCCAATTTTAGGTTTTACTTTATAGCATGGATAGAAACAAAGAATAGGAGCTCAAACTTGCCAAATAAAGCAAAACTAAATAATAAAGCTGCATTAACAGTCTCTGGAAAGCTTTCTCCTATGATGTGTCTGAACTTGGTGAAAACATAAAACTTTAATATGAGCTTTGCATGTTGCTAATGCACTTTTCAAAGCCATTCATCAGGCAGGAGGAAAAAATCTAACAAAAACTAAGTGATACAACGTGAAAATGGCAAAATATACACTCCAAACATTTTTTATTGCAAGAAACAAAAAGCACACAACAGCCTATACATACATACAAAATACTAACTATAGACAGACAGATGCAGAACATGTTGTCATGTTCATTAGTATAAAAACTACATGATCTAAAAAGGATCATACATTAACTATACAACACAGTATCAGAGGGTTGCTATTATAGTTGATATGAAACTGTTTGGGGGGCACAAAATACCCATTTCTACATAGTAAGTGTGCAAATTAAGCCATATATATCCAGATTCAACTGAGCTGTAATCAAAATACATTTTATTTACAATATATACTACGATCAGTTGGATATTAAGTTCTAAAATGAGTTACTTCACTGCTACATTATAAAGGTAAAAGCAATGTGTAGAAAAAGTGGGAGATTGTGTTTTTACATACTGCTTTCGAAGTCCCCATCACTGGCTCAGTTCGACTTCTACAAAACAAAAACAAAAGTAACATCAGCTCTGTGAGTAGCTGTTTAGGATTTTTTGTGCTAAAAAATCAAATACACATCTCTAATCACACATTTACAGGACAATTTTCCTTTTGGGACAAAGATTTAAAAACAGCCAATTTCCAAAATAATGAATACACTACTTTGATTATTTGTCACCACCTTTGAACATGAACAGCTTAAGGTGTATTTGTGGTTTAAAAAAAATTAATACTGGGGAATTCTAGAGTAGGTGTATCTTGCCACTTACAATGTTTTCTGAAAAGCAGTATGAGGACTTTGTTAAGAAACTGTGTGGTTATTTCTTCATAGACTGCACAACTAAATTATCCCCTAGTTTTTAGTAGGTACAAATATAAATTTTCATACATCAGATATTCTTAAAACAAGCCTACTGTTAAGTTTGTAACTTGGATCCTTGAGAAACTGTGCTCCAAACACTGATTTCGAATCCAGAAAGACAGGCTAGTATTACTTTATTTTAAATATGAAAAACATTTATGTGTATTGGTATTGAGTCATTTTTAAATTTATGTACCACTGGATTTAAAAAGTCTCAAAATAATGACCAAAGATTAAACAAGAATTCTAACTTTCAGAAAATACAACATAATTTTTAGACTATTCTAGTAAAAAAGAATAAGTTAAGCAGTTATGGAGAATTAGACAAATTGATATTTTTTATTAAAGTTTTTTTTTATTTTAAATTTATTTATTTTTAGATAGAGTGGAAGGGAGAGAGAAAGAGAGGGAGAAACAGCAATGTATGGTTGTCTCTCACATGGCCCTCACTGGGGACCTGGCCTGCAACCCAGGCATGTGCCCTGACTGGGAATCCAACCGGGGACCCTTTGGTTCTCAGCCCACGCTCAATCCACTGAGCTACACCAGCCAGGGCAGACAAATTGATTTTTCAAAGAGCATACAAATAAGCCCCAAAAGAAACTCCTTTAAAAATCCACATAGGAAACAGGCTAGAGGTTGAATTGCTAAATACATCTTTTAAATGCTTAGTTTTAGTTTTAAGTTTATGCTATCCTGACTATAAAGAAATGTTAGAAGCTGAAAGGAGTTTCTACATTTGTGTGTGATTTGAAGTCCTGAGATAAAAATGAAGTTCTCATTTTCAAATATTTGCTCAACAGACTCAGAGGCATTTTGAGGCAAATATATGAAAGGAAATCATACCCATAGTGAATTAACATGCAATTCTGTAAAAGCCAGCTTATTTCCCCAAGTACTTCAAATAATTCCCCGAGAGTTTCTGAATAAAAAAAAAAAAACACAAAACAAACAAAAAAAAAGCCAGAAAACAACTAAAAATCAATGTTTTTATTTTATTTTTTTATTTGCTGTCTCTTTATTCTATTAGGCAAAGTGCCCAACAGAATGAAACTCAATGTTTTTAAAATGCACTTGGTAAATTAAAGTATAATTCCACACCAGATTTTAGTAATTAATTTCTTCCTTATAACTTCTTAAAATTACATTGTTAAAAGCACGTAATTCATTTGGTATTTACAGAAAAGAAAAAAAAAAGGATTCAGTTTTTAAAATTGTTACTATAGAGAAGTTATTACACAAGATATTAACCTGCAAATGTTAGATGGAATATACTTTTACAGTAACCAATGAAAATAATCGCCCTTTAGTGAATTTTTGAACTCCTAGACTAGTCCTAAGATATTGCTGTTTTCTTACTCCAATCATGGTGATTTACCATGTGCCTGGCACCATTTGTTCATATTTCTATTTCATTTGAAGGACTCTCGAAGTAGCCTTTAGGAGACATACCCAAAGTCACAAAATTAGTGTGAAACAGTAAGTGAAGTCAAATCTAAGTCTGATTCCAGAGTCTGCTCATAAACTCTATAAATTCTCTAGCATCCCAACAAAACCTCTTACGGATGAAGAGCAAATGTTAACAATAATGAATATTTTTGATGCTGTCAAAATATTTAGGACAGATCTATTAAGAAACTTACATATATTTTTTTATTAGTAAAGGAAAAATGAAAGTACAGAGGCAAATAAAAACAAAGGGTACAAAAATATTTGTTCACCATCTGAACATCATTTTCTTACCTTTCTAATTACCTATATTACGGCAAAAATTCTTCCTAATAGTGCTTACTCCGATCTACAAACGGATTAAGTTAACATAACTGAAGGGGCAGGGAGAAGAAATCAGGAAAAAGAACAAACCCATTCTCACAGTTTTAAGGATTGAGGGGTTATATTCATTAGGGTAAAATAATGAGTTTGCTTCTAAACTACACCTGGTTACTTCTCAAATAAGTTTATTATTTTGAGATTTAAATACATGAAATTTCATAAATACTTACATGACATATGTCTTGCTTGTAGACTTAACACCTCCAATAGGAATTCTTCTAACAATTACAGATGAATTCTTAGGAATTAGAGCATTATCATCGGTATATTCTGGAAATAAAACAACAGAATTAAGTTCCTACTTGGAGATTTGGGTAAATCATAGTCCTCAAGAAACAGAGAACTCTAACCAAACATGAATTTTATGGGAAATGAATAGAAAAGCGCATGTTCCAATAACTACATGTTCCTTGCATCTAGATTACCGATACTGTCATAATATCCAAAGCCATTAAGGGACTTCCCTCCAAAGGACACCAAATAGTGTCAGCTGGTTCTTGGCCCTGCCACCTCTACTTTTGTGGAACCTCAAATTTCAGTGAGATTGAATCATTCACTAGTTTACTTAGCTAGTAATGCTGATCATCTGAACTATGAAAAAATATGTTATTTATAATGAAGAAATTCTATCTCTCCTAGCCCCTAAACATGAGTACTACTGAGGAAAACAGACTAAAAAATTAAATTGTGTTTGAATATAGAAAAAAGGATTTTATAATAAAGAATTCAGTGGGATGCAACTTTGAATAGAATGTTGATTCAAGGAACTGATATTTGAGACTTAAAAACTGAGAAGCCAGCCAGATGTGCAAAAATACTGGACAGTTTCAGACAGTGAAAATCAAGTGAAAAAAAAAATACACAAAAAGACCAAGTAGTTGAATGAAAAAAATGACAGAAATACAGGTAGAAAGGTACAATATATTGATTTATATTTGGTTTCTAAGTACAACAGAAAGTCACTGAAGGATTTTTTTAAAATGACAATTTGATGTTTTAAAAAATAACTAAGTGGATCATGAACCCATAGAGGAATAAAAGCAGAAACAGGGTAACTAATATGGCAGCTATTGCACATTCCAGGTAGGAGATAAGGATGTTCTGTGCTCAGATATGACAGAAAATGGAGAGTCAGAATGTTAGTATGAACTGAATTGGGGCGAAGGAGAAACATGAATATGAATTTCTGGTTTAAGCAACTGGATGAATAGTGGTGTCACTTTCTGAGAAGACAAATGGAGAAGATGAGTGGATCTGATTTTTCTACTCTTTGAACTATTATCGCAGTATTTTTGTAAGAATGGAATTTAAAAAGTAACTGGACCAATGAATTTAACTATGGTAAAGAGTTGCTAAGGGAGGAACTTGTAAAATTACCAAATAGAAAAATAATCCACTACAGGGAAATAGATGTAAAAATACACCCAACTCCCTTAATCACACAATCAGACAGACATTAGGGTTTACTGTTAAGGTTAGAGTTTACTTGCTTCAGTTAAGTTATTCAGCACCAAGTGACTGACTTCATTTTATACACACATACACACCAGTTCTATTATTTTTAATCATAATACTATTAGTATTTCCTGTTATGAACCATTGTTCAGGAAAGGGCTTTTTTCAGGATATTTCAAGCAATAGGTTCTATCTCACAGGCATTGAGTTAGAGTGATGCAATTTCCTAAATTCCGGAATACCAACGTAAGCCTGTCATCTTGCATAGTTCATGACAGTCCCAGATGTCAAACAAGCTCTGAGTAAGAACAATTGGGAACAGAGGAGATGAGGATTCTTTAAAATGCAAATTCTAGAATCAAAACTTGGTGTCAAACACCTGACAGTTTCTGAGTATTTAACAACTCTCAAAAGTGTTTACAGCAGAGGCTGGGGGGGTGGGGTGGGCAAATGTGTTCATAGTAGTCTTCCAAGACAATTTAATGAGTACAGTGCTGCGTCAAATTAAAAGGTGCCCCAACACCAGATGCTGTAATTGACCTTTTAATTTGTATGTTCCTGAATTACACTGATGAATTCCTAACCATAAATACCTCTTTAATAACCTGAGAGCTTCAAAAGACACTTTTTACACATCAGTGTAATTTTTAATTCAAAAACATACGAAGACCATGGATGAAAAGAAAAACAAGACGAGTATGAGAAATGAGGAAAGATAATAAGAGTATTTTAAAAATACTTCACCCTCAGCTTTGAATCTTTCACACTAAGTTCAAAATGAAGGCTTTGGGGGGGGGGGTGTTGCACAAACATTGGAAAACAAATTTATATAGTTAAGTTACATAGGAAAAACATAAAAAGATCATTGGAATTTCATTTTGAAATATAGTCTAGAAATAAAACAGGATCCTTAAATCTAAAACGTGAAACTGAGTCAAGCATTTTAATCTAATGAAGAACTGAGGGTCCTAAGCATAAACCCATTAGGCAATCTAAACATTAATTCCAGTCAACTAGTGATGATCCAGTTCAACATTTCCTCCTAGGCAATCTCCTAGTTATGAAGTTACAAACATTTATTTTATTTATACTCTTTTTAATTCACTGGATGGTGCTAAAACCAAGTGGCACTTTTTTTTTTTTAAAGTTTTTTTTTTTTAAAGATTTTATTTATTTATTTTTAGAGAGAGGAGAAGGGAGGGAAACAGAGAGGGAGAGAAACAGCAATGTATGGTTGCCTCTCACATGGCCCTCACAGGGGACCTGGCCCGCAACCCAGGCATGTGCCCTGACCGGGAATCGAACCGGGACCGTCTGGTTCCCAGCCCACACTCAATCCACTGAGCTACACCAGCCAGGCCCAAGTGGCACTCTTAACTCAGGTGTCTTGTGACACTGGAATACTATTTCCAATAAAACCCATTAACTGACTATCCTCTGCACTACAGTATTTTTCCCCTAATTTGAGGATTACAAACAATGCACATTTTCTCCTCCAAAGCTCCTTCTCTTAACCAATCTAGTATCACAGCTTTCTCCAATAAGGACAGTTCACATAGATACATAAAACAAATATGCTGCAGGGCAAAGCAGTTCCCTGTTTTCAGGGTTTATCAAAATAATATATCACAATTTCTTGGCTTAGAAAAAAAGTAACACATCACAAAACTCTTATATTTTTTATAAGAATTCCACTGATCTTACTCTCATCAAATTTACTCTGGTCTAACAAAGCTGTATTCTATTAGTTGAAAAAGATGGACAAAGTCTAGCCCCCAAATGATTACATTATATAATACTCCAGTAAAATATGAAACTTGCATGGTATGTAATGATTAAAACTGCCTTAACATTCTCTAATTCCATTTATATTGTCTTTCGTAAGTACCATTCCCTGTCAAGATGGCCTGAAATTCTTATAAATTCACCTGTTTTATTAAGTGTGACTATAATACTTAAGGAATACTTTTGGTGGCCTTAAAGAAAATATTTCCCATAGGTATTTTCTTAAACAATATTTTTAAAAGCTGTTTCTCAAACGTTCATGACCACTATTTTTCCTCTCTTTAAGTAGAGAGATGCTATACATAATTACAATTACCACAGCCTCACATGAAGTGTCCCTTAGGTATGAAACTTTTTTAAAAAGGGGGAAGTAAGGAATATTCTTTCATATATTATCAAGTGAGTAAAATTCTTCCTTAAAGAATATTTTTGAATTATGATTGCCAGTACTGCTGTTCCTTAACACTATACAATCATACTTTCTGAATGTGCATAGAAAACAGCTTTTACATGACAAGACTTATTCTACCTACCAAACAAAAGGCTAAAAGTGGGGCATCCCCCCAAATGCAAATAAAAGAACCTGTGTCACCATAAACCAAAGTTAGTAATCAAGAAAACCCTAACCGAATTAGGACTTCACTTTATTTCTGTTCTTGGCATGGATAAAACTGAAGACTGACCAACTGAAAACTACAGATCAGCATTACAATATTGAGAAAAGAAACCAAAACAAGTTGAGTCAGAACTTGAAAAGGTCGTTTGTCACATTTTCATATGTACTGTTAAATTCTCAATTATAAAATGCCTTTAAAAGAAGAGTATAGTCAGTGGGTTATTGGCACTCATGGTAGCAGCCTACTGTTTTTCAGTATCCTAATATCAACATAATTATGTAAAAAGTCTAGAAATCAATCACTATTTTAAAAAGTCTCTATTTTTGATATTCAATAAACATAAACAGAGAGTTCAACTACTTAATTATTGTATTCCAATTCTGAAGTTTACACATAAGATATATAAAGTTCCAAAAGCAAGTCCAACATTGAAGCCTGGCTGGATTAAATCCTCAAAAATACCAAAGTGAGGATCCTTTCTCCACAATACAGGCAACTACAAAATTAAAAGACAAAGGGAGGAAGAAAAGGACATAAAATTGGCCATTAAACCCCCAAATGTTGTTAGATTATAAAGTTAGAGTAGTTCTACTGCTGCTTTTACAAACGTGAATCCTTGCATATATGTGTTCTCCCCTTCTCCTGCAGAGAAATTAGAAAATGCCACTAGGCAAGCGTCCAAAACCTGTACCCTCTCCCTCCAAAACCCTCATGTTCAAATATTTGAGAGGAGTATTCAGGCTCCCACGTTTGTGGATTTGCATTGTTACAGATGACCCACATATGCAGAATCAAATAAAGCCAGTTAAACTCCAAGGCCAAATGCTGCAACCCTTGGCTGTTGATTAAAGTTGTATTAGAAACAGCATTAGAAATAGTCCCACAAGAGCCACAACAGCGGTTAGTCTTCTGCCAGGAACCTCAACTAGTACGTCTTCAACCGGCACAGATCTGGAGTCCATGTGACCCTTACCTTCCTTCGTCTGCGCGTTGGTGATCTGCAGGTCGCAGTCAGCAGCTTTCAGCTTTTCTCTCCCCATAATCTGCTTCTTTAGGTCGCAGAGGGAGATGTGCAGCCCATCAAAGGTGACGGTATCATAGTTGAGTTTAGAAGAAAATTTATAATGCACACAGGACATGGTGCCAAAGGATTCCTAAGGTTCAGCGAGGAGACGTGGAGACGCTCAATATATGTATATTTATAAACTTAAGAGCAGAATATGTACACACACAAAACACTCAAAGACACTGAAGGACCCTAAGGCCTCGGATTAAATACCCCCCAACCACAAGCAGGGGTTCGTAAAAACAATACCCCCGATACTCAGAATCACTTCATGTGCAAGAAGGCGGACGAGGACGGGGAAGGGGAATGGACAATCCGCCAACGGGCACAATGTCACCCGGCTGGGTCCCCCTCGCTCATGCTAAGGGCCGGCAGGAGACGGGGGGACAGGCGGTGCAGTCAATAGCGGTCAGTCCACACGTTAAAGTCCGAGTGACCCCGCGGGGTCAGGGGTCCATAGTGCCGCCGCACCTCCCGGTGGGTCTCTCTCCGTGGTTTGGGATGACCCGGACCCCGGGAGAAGGCTGAGGGGAGAGGGCCTAGGCCCGGAGTCCACCGGCGGCCTCTCGCCTCCTCCTGGCTTCCGGACGACCGACGTCGGCTTCCCCAGGCCCAGGCCCCCCACACACACAAGCCCTGGCGCCTGCTCCCCGGAGGCCACAAGCGGTGCCGCGGCCTAGGCCCAAACGCGCGGTCGGCGGCGGAGAGGCCTTCCACAGGCCGGCGCTGCCTCTACCCCCCGCCGCCGCCAACGCCAACGCCGCCGCCGCCACAAAGCCGGCACCAGGCCTCCACCGGGCCTCGAAGCGCTGCCTCACCACCCCGGGCCCCGCCGGCGGCCGGGGGTCTTCGGCGGACCCTGGCGCCGCCGCCGAGGCTCCCTGACGCTTCCTCCCGCCGAGTGCTCCGCGCTTCTCTCGCCTTCCGCTCCCGTCGCCTCTAGGCCCAGAACATCGAGAACACGCCCGGAAACCGCCGAGCGACGACAAGGGCTTCCTTTTTGTTCTGCCCCCCTGCCGTTCTCAGGCGCTCACCGGGAGCCGGCGACACCTCTGAGCCAGGCACTATGGCGGACGCGGCCTGGCTCCAAGCGAGCGCCCACTCCGGGGTCTCTTAAGCAGGGATTGCACGGGCGGCGCTTGCGGGCGGGGCCGGCGTGCGCGCGTCGGCGGCCCGAGGGGCGGGGCCCTTGGCGTCACAAAGCGCACTCTGCTCACGTGATCACGCGCTTTGTGACGCCAGAGCGCGGAACCGGAACCAGCCAGGAGAGCGGAAGAAACCATCTACCGCCAAAGGGTGGGGGAATCAGCTTGTAAGGCTGTGCTGGGAGAGGAATTCAGGTTTCAGCAGGTACTTCCGCGCTAGTTTACACTGCAAAGCGGGGTGCCTGGCTAACTCCCCTTGCCAACAAGCCCCAATTCTTCCAAGCTCTCTAATTTAAGTAAACATCGTGGGTGCTATGCAAGCACCCCGGCTTGCCCTTTCAACAAACTCGCTACCCTAAGATCTTCTAAGAGGGAAGTATGGAGTAGCCCCCAGATAGAACTGATAACAACTACTGTAAAGATTTCTTGAGCTCTCACTATGTACTAGGCCCCGCGCTCTGCGTTTTATAGCACTGCCAGGGTCTGGAGCCACGTTGTCTGGGTTGGAACACTACCTCTGGGACTCCTAGATATAACTCTGTGCCTCAGTTTCATTGGTGGAAAATGCTGTTAAGTCTCCTTTCATCGCCCTATATTTTGGGTGGTGAGCACACATGGCAAGATATGTATTGTATCTTGTATGTTGTATTATAGGTTTGTACACTTGAAACTGATATAATGTTATTAACCACTGTCACCCCAATATAATTTCTTAAAAATTCCATTAAAAATAATACTTGGTTTACTGTGCTGTTATGTATTAAATAAATGAATACATTTCCATTGTTTAGGACCATGCCTGGCACATGGTTTAGTGTGTCTCAATGTGGTTCAGTCAACATCAGTTTAACAATAGCAACAAAAATACCCTTCAATGGTCAGCACTACCATTATCTCCAAGTTATAGATGAGGGAATAAAACTAGCAATTATGAACTTTATAAATTCACACAATCAGGGCAATACCTGCTCAGCGACAGGTCTGCAATCTCATTCCTAACTATAAAAGCAGAGAACTGTGCCAAGAATCCCCTCAGTGGACTGGAATATTTTTTCCTTGGTGCATGGGGAAGTAGTTATTGTTAAAGGTGGTTGGTGACACGGCTGTGAGAAAATTCACAAAGGGAAGAAAGCGTAAAGAATAAAGTTTTTATTTACTCTCCAGAAAGGAAAGGGGCAGGGTGTGGCAAGATACACCAGCCTTGACAGGTATGGGCTTCGAGCTTTCATTCGATGTAATTGGATTAAAAAAGGGTGCAGGGGTTGCTGTTGTGTGGCCCCTGGGCTGCTGTAACTAGGCTGCAGTTTGTTCCAATGTTATCTTCTGCCTGTGGCTGTAGGGAGCAGTTAGTCACGTTCTGTTCTTACTTTCCAGTAATTTCCAGTCCTGGGGACACAAGCTCAGAAGAGTAAAATGGCAGTCAGGTTTAACAAGGTCGTAGGCCTGCTAGGCAAATGGTGCCACAATAGCAAATAGGGCTGGCTTTGTCCTTTCATTCCCTGTTCTGGTTTTAAAATGGGTTTATTCTTAATGACCTGGTCTGGTTCTGGGGAGTAGAGACGAAGTTCTCTTCTTCTGTAACTACTTCCTGTGGATTATGGACATAGAGTTGTCCCTGCCTGTGGATCTGGGTATGGTTCATTAAGAGGGAGAGGGTGGAACTAGACAGCTCAGACTTGAGAGCTGTAGGCAGGGGTTATTTGCAAAAGGAGTCTCCTAGAGCTTGGATGCTTTATTGAATGAAAGACACAAGATATTTTAGGAGACATGGCCTGATGGTGACAATAAAGAGGAGAGCCACGGTAGGACCTAGGAAAGGAGTCAGCCAAGAAAACCTGGACCAAATGTTGGTTTTAAAATCCCACCAGTCAAATCCTCCTGTGGTGCCTTCTTTGTAGAATTTGTTTGCTTTGTCAATGATATTTCTTAGATTTTGTATTTTTCCAGATTGGTTAACAAAAAACCAACAATCCTCATTAAACATAGCACAGGTCCCTCCCTGGTTAGCCATTAGTAAGTCTAGGGCTCACTTATTCTGTAGGACTATTCCTGCTAGGGAAGTGATTTGTTCTTGTAGGGTATTAATTTGGTTGGCTATGTCAATTATCTGTTGAGTTATTTCTAAGGATAGTTGCTGGGCCGTAAAAATGGAGTTTAAAAGGTCTGTTTTGAGAAACTTGGTAATGAGGGGTTTGAGTCCCTTGAGGGCCTCTAGCTTAATTGGGTATTGTGAGTGGCAAGGAAAGTGTATGGGATCTTTCATGCGGATAGTGATGGGTTGTACATGATGTGCCCTCCCAGGAGTGTCAGTGTTCCAGACCTCAGGTGAGACTCTATTTACAACCTTAGAGGGAATGGAGTTTGGGAGGGAAGCTGGGGTTAAGGAAGTCCCCAATAGTCCTAAGAAAGAAGCCTGAGGATGTAAAAGGATCTGAGTACCTAGCTTAGTCATTAAATCTCTTTTGAGAAGAACAGTGGGACAATTAGGTATTACTAAGAATGAGTGAGCGAAGACCTGATCTATTAGAGCGTGGAGGAGGATGGGGGTCTATAGCGTGGCTTGAGGCCTTCCCTGGGCCCCTACAGTGGAGATAGGAGAGGGAGACAAAGGGACTGAAAACTCTGGAAGAGCAGAGTAATGGCTGGGGTATCAATTAAGAAATCAGTTAGCTTACCTGCAACGGAGAGAGTTACCCGAGGCTTGGCCAATTCAGTGGTGTGAAGTGGAGCCTGGTCTGATGTCGGGCCTATCAGTCCGAAGTCTGGAGGAGGCCCAGGAGGTCCGTGGGTATGGAGGGAGCCCCTCTAGGAGTTCCTGCCAGTTCCAGAAGGGGAGTTCGATCTCCTCCCTTGAGGAGAGGGCAGTCCTTCTTCCAGTGACCCGAGTTTTTGCAACTTGGGCACGGTCCAGCAGCTGCCACTTTTTCTTAGGGCACTCTTTACTCCAGTGACACTTTTGTTCACAGTTGAAGCAGATTCGGGGCCCCAAGGCCACTGATGGCTGTCTTGCTGCTGTGTCTGGGACCTCAGGAAAGTCCCTCCCTGCAGTGCCCCATCAATTGCTGAAGCCATCGTTTGGAAAACCTCTTTTTTCTCCCAGGATCATTTGTTGATCTCACTCCCCTTTCTCCCCATGTCTAGCCTCATCATGATTGTTAAAGACTTTGGAAGCCAGATTAACTAGCTCCGATTGTGGGGTCTGAGGGCCCTTTTATAGCTTTTGGAGTTTTCACAGAGTATTTGGGGATGACTGGGAGATGATGTGCGTGGCTAGGGTAGACAGGCCTTCCCCAGAATCGGGGTCTAGGTTAGTGTAGAGGTGAAAAGCCTCAGAAAGCCCAGAGAGGAAAATAGCAGGATTCTCATCTGACCCTTGAGTGGTTTGCTTAACTTTGTCTTAGTTTACAGGCTTAGTAGTGGTCCACTCCATTCCCTCTATGAGGCAGGAGAGCATGTGATCCCGTTTACTGTGGCCAGGGGGGTTGTATGGTACTCCCTACTGGGGTCGGGGATGGCCTTGGTGCTGGGGCTATAAGTATTTGGCTGCTTCCGATTTAGGTAATCCCTATACTCCTGTGCCTTGGACCAAATATGACCCCTCTCTCCCAAATTGGTACATGTAGAAAAGATAATATGAATATCTCTCCAGGAGAGGTCATAGGAAAGAGATATTCAAACCCCTTTGTAAACTTAGCTGGGTTTGCCGAAAAACTGCCAAGTCTGACCTCAGTTTGGGAGAGGTCTGACATTGAAAAGGGAGCCTGGACTTGAATAATGCTCTCCGATCCAGCAATCTCACAGAAAAGGAACTGGGTCACAGGCTTAGGAGGTTCCTGAAAGAGACAGACTGAACAAGTGTGGCTGGGAGGAACCCAATCTAAAGGTGGGGCAGAGGGGGTGGCCTGAGGAGGAGAAGTAGGGAGAAGAGATGGAAGGGGTGCTGAAGAGTCCCATGATGGGGAATATGAAGGAGGAGGTGTAGAGAGGAGGAGATTGTAGGAATCTTGGTAAAATGGAGGAGGAAGGGAAGTAGGTATGAGTAAGAACATTCGACAGGAAGTGTGCAGATCAGGATGGCGAAGAGAGTTTGAAAAAGGGCTGAATGTAAGGAACCTCAGACCATTTCTCAGAGTGACAGCAGTACAGTTCAAGTTGGAGGAGAGTATTATAGTTAGAGACCCATTCAAGACTGGGCTTCCTGGTCACCCAGTTTGTATTGAGGCCAGGCTGTGCTGCAATAGAAAATCAAGGGCTTGGGCTTGAGGTTGGTAAGTCTCAGAGCCTTCAAATTCTTTAGTAGACAACCCAATGGGGAGTCCTTGGGCGGGATCAATTGAGTATTGCCCATGGTGAGAACTATGAAAAAGAAAAAGGAAGGATATCTCAGGGATGAAAACAACCCAGTGAAGGGGTGGTGAGATTTGAGGAGGGTGTTCTCAACTCAAACAAACTACAGGTCTGTGATCAGAGCTGAGTGTCCTCGAGCCTGAGGGCAGATTGAAGACAAGGTTCTGCCTCAGAGCCAGGCATCCCTGATTCTCTTCAAACTTGGTTTAAATCAACCATCATCTTGTCAGGAAAGTCTTGCTAAGGCTACCTTATCTAAATAGGAAGGCCATCATTCTGTGTCCTTTTACTCTTTTTTTTTTTCCCAAGCACTCATCACTACTTGGCATGGTATGTTTGGTTTTTAATTTCTTGTCTCCTCCACACGTCAGAACAGGAATTTGTCTCTTTTATGTTGTATCCCCAGCTCCCAGAGTACTGCCTAAACATAGTAGGCACTCAATAAATAAGTGTTAAATTTGTGGTCTATAGACATATTATAGCAATAAGATTTTGGTTAAGTCAAGGGCAGCCTCAGAGATGAAAATACAATTCAACTCAACCACATCATCAACATCAGTGCTTTTTATTTTACATTTAAAATAAAGACATAACTTCTACTGACAAGCTTAGGACACAATGGACTTCACAGAACAACAGAAATAAGATACTGGAGAGTAACGTTGGAGCAGGCAGGTTAATACTCTTCACCCTCCTCCTCTCCCTCAGCACTATCTGCTACAACTTCCTGATACTCCTTCCCAAGGACAGCCATGCCCTCATAGGTCACAGAAAACATACCAGTAGACAAAGGCACAACTGGCAAACATCAGGTCAAACAAGTTGTTCAGGCATGCCTAGGCCTCAGCAACAACTGTCATCAAAGTAAAACAGCTTGCTGCAATTTGGCCAGGTCTCCACCAAGTACCGCAGTGGGAGGCTGGTAATTAATGCCAATGTTAAGTCCACAAACTAGATGGTACACTTGGTTTTGATGGTGGCAATGGCAACAATACCATCTTTGGGAACCACGTCACCATAGTACAAGAGGCAGCAAGCCATGTGTCTACCATGGTGAGAGTCAACATTTCACCATCTGGTTGGTTGGCTTAAAGTACGCATTGGTGACCCCTGCTACAGTAAGCTGTTAATGGTAGGCTTCCTCAGCAGAGATGACAGGGGCATATGTGGCCAGAAAGAAGTGGATGCAGGGATAAGGTACCAGGTTGGTCGTGAATTCAGTCAGGTCAACATTCAAGGCTCCATCAAACCTGAGGGCACAACCTGGCTAATAAGCTGAGTGTAGGTTGGGTGCTCAATATTGATGTTTTAGACCAACTCATTGTCATTCACGAAGGCACAATCAGAGTGCTCCAGGGTGCTGTGGGTGGTAAGCATGGAGTTGTAGGGTTCAGCTACAACTGTGGAAACCTTGGGGTGCTGGGTAAATGGAGAACTCCAGCCCAGATTTCTTGCCATTATCAATCAAGAGATGTTCCATCAGCAGGAGATGAACCTAGAATGAATTCCTCCACCAAAGCTGTGGAAAACTAAGAAGCCTGAACACTTGGAGCCCACAGTCATTAATGAACTTTGTACTGGTACCTACCAGCAGCTCTTCCACTCTAAATAGCTCGTCACGGGCAGGGAAGATGCTGCCAATTACAATACCTGTGGGCACTACACCATGACAAGGAGGTCATGGACCTTGTCTTGAATGGAATTCCGAAGCTGGCCTACCAGTGCACAGGTCTTCTAATCCTGCCAAGTGCCCAACAGCATGACATAGCCAGATTCTGAGTCTGGTCTCAGCCCAGATTCACAACAAGTATGTCCCTTATGTCACCAATGCATCTTCCCCAGATGGATGATTGTCTTCGTATTTTATTTATTTATTTAATATTGCAGACTACAGATAGTTTTGCATTTTTCTGTAATAAACCCCCTGGATCTTTTTTCCTTCATGGTTTTTACCTTTACCTGTAAACTTAAAAAAAATAATTTTCTAGCCACTCTGCATCCATCTTAGATATTTATTTGCTTATGCTTCCTTCTAGTTTATATGTATGAGCTTCGTGGTTTTAAATTAAACTCTATTCTGTTTGAGGTTTTTTGTGTATAGGATGTGATATAGAGTAAAGATGATTTTTATGCCTTATAAAATTATGAACTATATTGATAATAAAAAAGTATAAACTGTACTTTGATGCAAGTTATACACATGTTTTATAGCTATTAAAGAGTATGTAACTATGTTTTAAATTATATTTTATACAGATGGGATGATTCTTTATAGAGGATTTAAAAAATATATTTATTTTTAGAGAGCGGGAAGGGAGAGAGAAAGAGAGGGAGAGAAACATCAATGTGTGGTTGCCTCTCATGTGGCCCCCACTGGGGACCTGGCCTGCAACCCAGGCATGTGCCCTCACTGGGAATTGAACCAGCGACCCTTTGGTTCACAGCCCGCACTTAATCCACTGAACTACACCAGCGAGGGGAGTTTGCAGAAGACTTTTGCAACATTACTTTTGACTCCTCTTTGTTTTGTCTTCCTAGCAGCATTTTAAGGTTTATTCAATTTGATGAAAGCCAAAGGTCATGGATTAAGTCATCATATGAATTGAGTTTTTGAAAATTGATGTGAGCAACTTATTGTTTATCCATTTTTAACTCATTTATTCATCTAGCACACATTCAAATGGCAAAATAAAAATGTCTAAAAATCCCACATATGGGAGATGGGGATCAGTGGGATCCCCTATGATCATTGGTGGGGTATACATTGAAACAGTATCTGAGGAAACAATTTGGCATTCTCTTGCAAATTTAAGTATTCCTATACCCTATGTATCAATAATTCCACTCGTGGTTTTGACTGTTATGTACTTGCACAAGAATTTCATGGAAGCTCTTCTTAAGCAAATACTTGAAACAATCCAAATGTCCATGCTTGGAGAAGAGATAAATGCACGATAATCTATCCAGACAGTGGAATATTCCACAGCAGTCAAAATAAATAAAATACAGCTACATGCAACAACACAGTGATAGGATCTTTTTTAGCTGTTCTTGAATCAAAAAAGCAAGTCTCAGAAGATGACACATTGTATAATTCCCTTTCTATAAATTTCAATAAAAAGTAAAACTTGTTAAGTAAAACTTGTATAGAAAAAGAAATTATTCAGCTTGGCATACAAATTTAACACTGCTGAAAGAAAAAGATCAGAAAACACAGAATTCAGCATCGTGATTACCTCTGAGATAGAATATGATTTATTGGTAATTATCTTCTTCTTGGGTGGGTTCACAGATATTCATTATTTTACTAAAAATAAACAAATGAAGACAACAATTAAAGGAGAGCCATGCACAGAACAATGTTGACAAGAGGTCCTGAGATCAGAATTCTGACTAATCCACTAATGGGCCACTGAGGTTGCATCTCTCTCTTCTTCCCACTGCCGGCAAATAGCGTCACAAACATTCATACAGAAAATGAAGTCCCTTAAAGCAACAAGAATTAGGCTAGCTCCCTAAACTGCTATAGCACTTAATGCCATAAGTATAAATAAAACTCATTTTTACTTGTACTTTAGTAATGCAGTTTTAGTTTTTTTGTGTTGAGATCAGAGAAGGGACTTGGCCATCAGACTCCTGGGGACCTGGAGCCAGAAAATGCCACCGGTGATCTTACATCATCCAATGTCTTCTAACTTCATTCCATCCTACGCAAGTGGGACTCAAAACTAAGAATATTTTTAAGTGGTGGGGCCTCATAAAAGTGCCAGGGGATGTTTTTTATTAAAGATTTTATTTATTTATTTTTAGACAGAGGGGCAGGAAGGGAGAAAGAGAGAGAAACATCAATGTGTGGTTGCCTCTTGCGTGCCCCCTACTGGGGACCTGGTTTGCAACCCAGGCATGTGCCCTGACTGGGAATCGAACTGATGACCCTTTGGTTCGAAGGCCAGCGCTCAACCCAATAAGCCACACCAGCCAGGGCCCAGGGGATGTTATATAGAGGCAGATATATACCATTCTGGCTTCTAGGAAGTCAAGGGTTCTAGGTAAATACAAAGGAGGAGCAGCAATGGGAATGTTATTGTGCCAGAGCTGAGGCAAAGCAAAGAACCTCAGAGAAGCCTCTTCTCTTTTAAGTGAATGCAACTTATTCATTCATTCCCCAGACATGCACTATGTCATGAGTGCCAATGTGTGCCTGGCACAGGGCTGGGTGCCTGGCTGTCAGCAGTGAACAAATCAAAGCTCCTGCCTGAGGGAGTTACTATAAGTAAGGGATGTAATCTACTTTTAGAGGCTCCAAAATTTGCCACATGACCTTGGGTAACTGAACTCCTCTGGCCCCTGGTTTCCCATAAGGCCTGTTTCATGGGCCCTGTGCAACTGCACTTAGAAGGGCCCAGTGCTTGGTGTAATGCTCTGATGGCGCTGTCTTGGCATTTCTCATAATTTCCGTTTTATCCTGAGCCCTGCAAATTATGTAGCTGGTTGTAGTTTCTTGATTTGTGAAACAGTTAAAATAGTGCCTTCCTAGAAACAGAAAATAGGGGTTAGGGGAGGGGAAATGGGAAATGATATTCAGTTGGCAAAGAGTTTCAGTTTTACCAGATGAAAAAGTTTTAGAGCTCTGTTGTACCAAAATGTGAATATATTTAAAGCTACTGAGCTGTACACTTAAGAATGATTAAGATGGTGAATTTTACATCATGTGTTTAAAAAAAAAAAGGACAATAAATAGCACCTTCCTGAGACTTCTGGCAAGATGGCGGCATAGGTGGACACATCGTACCTCCGCACACAACCAAACGAGGAAAAAAAAAGCAATTTAATTAAACAAAAAAAGCCAGATCTGACAGAAAATCAAACTGAAAGGAAGTCCGACAACCAAGGAGTTAAAGAAGACACTTACATCCAGTCTGATGCGTCACAACACAACAACGAGGGTTACCCTGCCCCCACAGACAGCGTCACAAAATAGCTACGTGAGTTGACCCGCCCTGGTGAACACCTAAGGCTCCGCCCCTTAAAGTAACAGGCGCACCGGGGGAAAAAATGGCCCAAATGAAAGAACAGATCAAAGCTCCAGAACTAACCGACCAAGAGATAGCCAACCTATCAGATGCACATTTTAAAACACTGGTAATCAGGTTGGCCACAGAATTCGATGAAAAATTATCACAATTACTTGAACTAATGAGGAGAGATCTTCAGGGAACCAATAGGGATAAGAAGGAAACTGGGACTCAAATCAATGGAGTGGACCAGCAGAAAGAAAAAATCATCCAACCAGAAAAGAATGAAGAAACAAGAATTCAAAAAGTGGAGGAGGGGCTCAGAAACCTCCAGGACATCTATAAACAGCCCAACATTCGGATCATAGGGCTGCCAGAAGGAGAAGAGGAAGGAAGACCAAGAGATTGAAAACTTTTTTGAACAAATAATGATGGAGAACTTCCCCAAACTGGTGAAGGAAATAGACTTTCGGGAAGTCCAGGAAGCTCAGAGAGTCCCAAAGAAGTTGGACCCAAAGAGGAACACACCAAGACACATCATAATTACACTACCCAAGATTAAAGATAAGGAGAGAATCCTAGAAGCAGCAAGAGAAAAGGTGACAGTTACCTACAAAGGAGTTCCCATAAGACTGTCAGCTGATTTCTCAAAAGAGACCTTGCAGGCAAGAAGGGGCTGGAGAGAAGTATTCCAAGTCATGAAAGGCAAGGACCTCCATCCAAGAATACTCTATCCAGCAAAGCTATCATTTAGAATGGAAGGGCAGATAAAGTGCTTCTCAGATAAGGTCAAGTTCAAGAAGTTCATCATCACCCAGCCTTTATTGTATGAAATGTTAAAGGGATTTATATAAGGTATGGAGGAATATCAACGGGGGAGTGTTAGGGGGAGAAGTGGGGAAAGTGGCACAGAATAAGTAGCATAAATGGGAGGTAGAAAACAGACAGGGGGAGGTTAAGAATAGTATAGGAAATGCAGAAGCAAAAGAACTTATGTGTATGACCTATGGACAAAACTAAAGGGTGGGGAAAAGGGGGCTAAAGGCTGGAGGGGAAGAAAGGGGGGAAAATGGGACAACTGTAATAGCATAATCAATTAAAAAAATAAAAAAATAAAATAAAAAAAGAAAAAAAAAGAAAAAAGAAATAGCACCTTCCTGATAGGGTTATTAACACAATTCTATGGCAGTGCCTGGCACAGAAGCACTATTTAAGTGTTGTTCGGAAAGTAAATTCCAATGCAAATGCTAGAGATGTCTCTCTGAAGTGCTTCCAACTTGGATAAACATAACACCACCACCAAAAACTATGGCTAGCATTTACCACGTTTCTTCTTCACCACGCTTTGTACCAAGTAGTTTTTATGTAATCCTCCTTCAATCCTCCCAAGAATACTGCAGATAGGTCCCAATATTGCCCCCATTTTATAAACTTGGCATCAAGGTCCAGAGAGGTGAGGTCACGTGCTTGAGGTCACACAGGAAGCACGATTTAAAACTGGGTGTGCCTGGCTGGGAAGGGCAGTCTCTTCACCACTATTTTATGGGCAAGATGTCAGCCCTGTCGAGGGGCCTGAAGGAAGGGGCTGCCTCTGTATGGGTATCGGGCGCAAAGCTGGTCCACTGCCTGCAGGCTGTCTTGTGGTGGCTTTCCTCTGTCTCTCTCCTGTTCATCCTCGGGTATCTCTGATCTAGTGTTTTTTATCTCGTCTCTACTCCTAGATTAAGTTCCAGGAGGGCACAGACCTCATCTGCTTCATCTGCATCTTCCCCGGGGCCCCTGGCAGGTGCTGGGGAATTATCTGTGGTGCCCCATATGACTCTTGATAAGTGGTTCTGCTGGCTTCTTCAGCAGTAACAAGCTTAGTAGATGAAAGTAGGGCAGTGGCCCAGAAGGTCCCTGGAGGAAGTGCAAATGGGGACACCTACACTTACACAGGCCTTGCTCAGGCTTTGTGTGTGCCCCTCACCCACTCACGCCTGTGATTGTTGGGCCAATATTCCAGGCACTGGGCTCTGTGTTGTCCCATGTGTCACATACTGTCTCCTTTGTCCTTACCTGTGAGGTAGGTGTGGTTCTTCTCCCAGTTTTACACAGAAGGAAAACTAAATCTCAGGGAGATGAGCCCAAGCTCACAACTGGTAGTGATGGAGCCAGGATTCAAACCCTGAGGTGAGTTTACTGTCCCTGTCAGGCAGGTGTTCCTGGCTGAGTTTGTCACACCTGTGCCTGTCTCAGGCCTGCACCTTGCCTTTGTTTTGCTGGCTTTTTCTCCTGGAGATCACTGGTTGAGAGGAGGGTAATGAGAGAAAAGCATTCATTCATTTCATAGAACTCAATGAGTGACAGCTTGTTCCTGGCACGATTGTAGGCACTCAGAATACTACTCAGAATGTAGTCAGTGAACATGACAGGCAAGGCTTTTACCAACCTGGGGTCTCCATTCTAGTGAGGGAGAGACACAAGAAGCAGTAAGACGAGCAAAAGAAGAGGTGATTGAAGAATGTGCTACGTGTTATGAAGAAAATAAAACAGTGAGATGGAGCGTGCTGGGCGATGGGCAAGGGTGATTAACACTGGATGGGCAGAAAAGGCCTCTGAGAGGAGGTGGCATTTGAGCTGGCATTTGAATGACAGATGAAGTGAGGTTCTAGGGGAGGAGGTTTCTCGGTGGAGTGAAGGACCAGTGCAGGTGATCCAGGGACAGTCGATAGGCCAGTGTGGCTGAAGTGTGTAGATAATGAGGGAATGACAGAGCCCATTACAGAGAGAAAAGCAGGGGCCTGGTCATGTAGGCTTATAGAAGCCACCTGAACAACTTTGAGAGATACGACTGTTCTAGAAATGTATGAGAACTCAGGACCACCTTCTGTTAATGTTCAGGGCAATTTGAGTACCATGGAGAGGTACCATGGGTTCCCAAAACTCAAGTTACAGCTGAACTGTAATTACCTTTACCAGCTCCCTGGGAAGTTCCAGGAACTGGAAGAGGCCAGGAGAGCATGGGTTGTCAGGTGTGGCCTATAGAAAAGGCAGTGGCTGGGTGGCACAAGCACCACACATGGCTCATAGCATCTTTCCTAGGAGTTACATGACCAGGACTGTGACTTCAGACAGGTGGGGAGGGATTGATCCCAAAACAGACCCTGCAGCTCCTGGAGCTTGTTCCACCTGTCATGCAGGAAGGTTGAAATAGATCTGTCAGGAATGGGTCAAAAGTAACCCTGATAAATCTAGGCCTGTGACTTGTTAGAAGGCCTGCAAGGGACTGGAAGTAGAAGTCCTTAGTGAGACAGCAAAAGGGAGACATTCAGGGGAAAGGAATGCCCATATGACTCTGTGCCAAGGCCTCTAGCTTGTTCCCAGTACGGAGGCCAGAGCATCTGACTCAGCAGGGCTCTGTGCAGGTGATTCCAAGGCACAGCCAGGATTAAGAACCGCCATGTTCTTCATGGCTTGTGGTTTAGTGCACAGATGCAGGCGCCACACACAGCCTTGCTTCAAATCCCAATTCTGCTGCACACGACATTAGGGGCACTGAGCAAGTCATGTATGCTCACTGTGCCCTGTTTCCTCACAGCCCAGTGGAGCTGGTAACTATAGCACCTCAATCGTAGGCTATTCCAGGGATTAGCGCACCTGAGAGCGGTACCCACACCAGATGAACACTGGCCATCATTATGCTATTCTATTGACCTTCAGGGCCACCCTGTAAAGAAGCATCATATTATTATTCAGGTTTACAAAGAAGAACTGAGGTGTAGTGAAATTTCCAAGGTCATACTAAAAGTATTTTATTTGCAAAACAAAAAGACACACTCCATCCTAAAATGCTCATGTGATCTGAGATTCAATGGGCAGATCATTTGCCACTGCTTTCAGACGGGAGGTAATAATAATACTTTTCTTTCAAGGTTGTCCTGAAGGTGAAATGTGGCAAAATTACAGTCATAGATCCATTATGCACAAAAAACAACTATAAACTCTGGAGAAAATGTAGCTACCTGAAAACACTGTGGAGCAATCAGGCAAGAGCTGGAAGCGTGTCTCCACTTGGAAGATAGGGACAGCACTGGGTGAGTGTACTGTTTTCAAAGGCAGGACGAGTCTGTGCCAAGGGAGGTAGCTTAAACTCTGCTAGAATACCAACTAGTTTTACTGGCCAGAAGAAGCAGAGGATAAGGATACATAAACACAGCCTCTGGAAATTGAGGGGAGATTCCAGAAAGAAAGATCCAGAGAAGAAAGCCCCACATTCTGTATGTGAACTCTGTCTAAATCTCTGGCAGAACACATGTATGCAGGGAAACTCTGTCTACAGCTCTAAACAGAGTGAACTGGGATTTCAGCTGACACACCCCTGGGAGGCAGTCCTGCAGTGTGAGTTCAGCCAAGTTAACTGTCCACTTAAAAAAGGTAATGAAACTGCCTACGATGTAGTGATACAAAAGAATATTCAAATATTGAGTTAAGTGCATGGCACCGTAAAAACCATTGTATAATGTGCCCCCAAATTATAATACCTACATATTTGTATATGTACAAGTGCACATATACATACTACATGCATATGCACACACACACTTGTATCTATCTAGAGTATGTATGAAAAGCTGAAAGGATACACAAGCTGGTAAGAGTGATTGCTTTCTGGGAAGGGGAAATGGAATTGGGTGTTGGGCTGACTGATAATAGGAAGCAGAACCACTCTCGTCCCACTGTTTTTGTTTTTTTTTAAGTCACAATCATTGAAGTATTCAATAATTTTCATGCATAAAAATTCATGCTTTTTGGTTTACAGTTTTCTGATTTTTGGCCACCAGATACCATCGAGTAAAAACCACCACAGTCAGGATACAGAGTATTTTCATCACCCTCCAAAATTTGTGGTCAGCTCCACCCTCTACCCTCAACCCCTGACAACTGTTTATCCCTGCCGTCTTGCCTTTTCCAGCTCATTGTATAAATGGAATCATGCAGTATGTCACCCTTTGAGGTTGACTTCTTTCACTTAACATGTTGCATTTGAATTTCACATTGTATCATTGCTTCATTCTTTTTGTTGTTGACTAATCCTCATTGTTTGGATGCACCACAGCTGGTGTAGTCTTCAGCTGAATATGTGGGTTGTTTCTTCTTCTGACAATTACAAATAACACTGCCTTAAATTTCATGTGCAGGTTTTCGTTTCTTCTTGGTCAGTACTGACGAATAGGTTATTGGGCCATAAGGTAAGTGTCTGTTTAACTTGACAAAGAACCTTTCCAATTATTTCCCAAAGTGATCCATTTTGCATTGCCACCAGCGATACATGAGGGTTCCGGTGGGTCCACAGCCTTGTCAGCACATGGTGTCATCAGTATTTTTTCTTTGTTTCAGACATTCTAATGAATATGTAGGAGTATCTCACTGTGGTCCTTATGAATATGTAGGAGTATCTCACTGTGGTCCTTGTCACTGTGACAAGTTAGAGCACCTTTTCATGTGCTTATTTGCCACCACATATCTTTATAACAACATTATTGAGATATGATTCACATACCATAACGTTTACCTTTTAAGGTACAGGGAAGAAGGAGCATAATTAGCAAGCATTAAATAGATGGGGAGAGATCAAAAATGGTATAGGAAACAGAGAACGCAAGGAACTTATATGTACAACCCATGGACATGAACTAAGGGTGGGGGATGCTGGAGGGTCGGGGGGTGAAGGGTGGAGGGGGGATAAAGGGGGGAAATTGAGAAAACTGTAATAGCATAATCAACAACATATGATTAAAAAATAAATAAAAGCCACCATAAAAACAGGAAAAAAAATTTACCTTTTAAACATACACAATTCAATGGTTTTAAGTATACTCACAGAGGTGTGCGACCGCCACTAATATCTAATTTTGAAACATGTTCACCACCCCGTACCCATTAGCAGTCATTTCCACCCCTTTCCCCACCCCACCACCCAGCACCTGGCAATCGATAATCTACTTCCTGTCTCTGTGGACTTGTCTATTCTGGACAATTCATATAAATCAGGGGTCCCCAACCTCTGGACTGCTGACCGGTACTGGTCTGAGCTTGTTAGGAACCAAGCCGCACAGCAGGAAGTGAGCTTGAATGTAATATGTTTGAGTCATCCTGAAACCATCCCTCCGTTTGACCCCCATTCCACGGAAAAATTGTCTTCCACAAAACCAGTCCCTGGTGCCAAAAAGGTGGGGACCACTGATATAAATGGAATCATACAATACATGATCTTTTGTATCTGGCATCTTTCACTTAGCATAATATTCTCAAGTTTTATCCAGGCTATAGCATGTTATCAGTAACTTATTCTTTTTTTTTTTTAATTTATTTATTCTATTACAGTTGTCCCAATTTTTCCCCCTTTGCCCTCCTCCGCCCATCCCAGCCTTGGCTCCCACAGTCTGTCCCCACACCATTGTCCATGTCCGTGGGTCATTCATACATGTTCTTTGACTAGTCTCTTCTCCTTCTTTCCACCATTTCCACCCTCTCCCCTCCCCTTTGGCAGCTGTCAGTCTGTCCCGTATTTCCATGTCTCTGGTTGTATTTTGCTCATTAGTTTATTTTGTTCATTAGATTCCTAAGTGAGATCATATGGTATTCATCTTTCCACAACTGGCTTATTTCACTTAGCATAATGCTCTCCAGTTCCATCCATGCTGTCACAAAAGGTAGGAGTTCCTTCACGCTTTCTGCTGTGTAGAATTCCATTGTGTAAATGTACCACAGTTTTTTAATTCACTCATCCACTGATGGGCACTTAGGCTGTTTCTAACACTTGACTATTATAAATAGCACTGCTATGAACATAGGGGTGTATAAGCTCTTTTGAATTGGTGTTTCAGGATTCTTAGGGTATGTTCCCAGCAGTGGAATCAGTGGGTCCAATAATTTTATGAATGCACTATTTCATTGCGGACATTTGGCTTATTTTACTTTATGGCTAGGATGAATCATGCTGCTGTGAATATTCATGTACAAGTTTCTATGTGGACACCTGGTTTTCATTTCTCTTGAGCATATACCTAGCAGTGGGATCACTTAGTCAAAGGGTAACTCATAGTTTAACTTTTTGAGAAACTGCTCATCTGTCTTTTAAAGCAGCTATACTATTCCACATTCCCACTGGAAATCAACAAGTGTTCCGATTTTTCTCACATCCTCACCAACACTTGTTCTTCTTGGTTGTGGTCACCCTGATGGTTGTGAAGTGATACCTCATTATGGTTTTGATTTGCATTTTACTAATGACTGATGATAAGCATTATTTTGTGTGCTTATTTTGGCCACCAATTTTGCTTGTCTGGTGATTTAGCCTAGATCTTTACGCCTGAGGGCTCTGAGCCCCTGATTTTCATGCCTAAAGGAGGCTGGGGTTGCTGTAATTGCCTCTTCATGGTTAAAACTGGGCACAGGAACACAAAGGGGCACCCCAGTAAATCCTCTGAGTTTCAGAACCCTCTCTGTCCTCATTACGTAGCAGCAGTCCTATGTCCTTGTGATAATGAAAGTCAATTAGCTCTTTGAATACAGTAAGTGCTGTTTTTTTTTTGCCTGCTGGGCTCCTGGCATAAGTAGCTCCAAATGACCAGGGAGCAGGTTTAGGGTAGGGAATGGTGACCGTGTCACCTGGTAGGAGTATTCCTCCTCTAGGAACCAGGGTCTTTAGTTCAGCAGAGCTTAACATTTCAGGGAGAGGAAACAGGTTCATAAGTGGGTCACCAGGAGTGACAGTGGAGGGGCCACTGCTACTCTTTGACTCTCAGATCCACTCATCACAACTTGTAAGGACACACCACCATGTGATGGCTGTTGGTTCAAAGGATACATTGCATGTTAGAGGACAGCACCCTAACCCCAAGATCTCATCACCAAGCTGTACGTTTAAGAGGCCATTTCAGTGTTCTGTCAGACAAGCAGCTTCTGAACGATGGGAAATATTATGTCCAGGGTCATCTCTCTTTCAACATAAAGTAAATCCCTTAGCCTTAGTTTGTTATCCAGGATCCCATGACGGAAAATAAGACACTTTGTGGGCTGTTAGATGGCGGTGCTGACCAAGGTACTACGGACAGGAAAGGTAAAGAAGCCTACACTTGGGATTCAAAGAATCACAGTAGGGACAATTCACTGCCTTCTCCAGGGTAGAAATGGCCCAATGTAATAAACTTTTCACTGTGGATTTTTGGATTCGTCTAATGATGGCTCCATTCATAGTGTCAAGAGATGAGGCTGACAGGCAAAATCTCCATCTGCAGTGTGTCCTTGGTGGGAGGGAGCCCATGTTGCTGGGCCTTTGCTGAGTCTCTTCCACATGGTCATTTCATTCAAGGGCTCACAGTTATAACCTAGTTATAGCTGAATACGGAGGCTCACACATCTTCACTGGACAAGTCTCCCTGTCCAGCCAGTTCAGTTGCTTTCTTTTGGAGGATGCTCTCTGGTGGGCATTGACATGAGGCACAGGGACGCACACCCTTTGTGCCTCTCCCGCCTATGCCCTTCTGCTTCAAGATCTCTGATTTCTCTTCTTGCTCCTTCAAGGCTCCCAATCAATCATTTGAGCCATTCTCCACCACCGATAACTCACTTTTCTCTTGTCATCAAGTTGATGACCAGGTAGATTTACTGCCTGAAGCTCTGTCCAGTCTCTTGAAGCTGCCCCTGAGTGGGGACACAGTGTGTTTTCAGCTCATACCAATGTATTGAGCATCCATGGCCTTGGCTTTGGTTTTCTCATTCTCTGTGGCTGTATGTAGGAAATTATTCACTAGAACATAGGTATACATGAGAAAAAGTATCAGAACCATAGAGGTAGATAACAGTGATATGTGGGTTACATGTTTGTACAACTCAATTGAGCCCTCTGGGCCTACTCAGGAATGGTCCTGAATGGAGCATTTCCACTGTTCTATGGATTTCTATTGTACTTGCCCAATGTTTTCACTCAATGGGTCTAGTAACACTCAGCTCATATTGGGTGTCCCATGGTTAGGTGCCCTGTCTCTACTGGGGTAGAGTGTACTGGCCAGAGTGAGGGGTTTGGAGTCAGAACTGGGCTCAAGTCTTGGCTTTGCCATTTTTTGGATGAGTTGCTTATCTCTTTAAACCTCAGTTTCCTCTTGTATAATGATAATATCATAGAATCTGCCCTTCAGGGGCTGTGAGGGAGAACTGAGAGACACATGTGAAGTGCTTAGCACCATGCCAGGCAGAGTTTACATTTAACAAGCAATAACGAATCCTAGCAGTAACAGTGTTCATGAAACATAAGCCCCTCTAACCCATGTGACTGGACGGCATCCTGAGCTCCTGGCTGATGCAAGCGCAGTCCCATATGAGGCTCCAAAGATACAGTAAAAGGCAATCAAACCATGGTAAACCTGTTTTCACAGTGTTTCTAGTCCATGCGGGAAGATCCATCCACCCCAAAACCAGTTGGCTCTCTTGGCAGCATTTCCAGTGTCACGGAGAGGAAAGCGTGGGAGTGAGGACAGGATTCTCTGCTCTGGCTCTGACGTCTTACTCTCTGAGTTCCTGAGGGCAGGGATCTCATGTGCTTTGTTTTCATTAATCACCGGAGTCTGGCATAGTGCCTAACACTGATACAATGTGTGTTGAATGGAGGGCCCAGTGTGACTGGGGGGTAGGCTCTTTAGAACTGAGCTTCTAGGTATGACAAATGGGTATAAAAATCTTTGTCACAGAGTGTCTGTGTTGTTCCATTGACGTAGTGAAGTTCTTTATAAACACGATTTTTCTCTCTGAATGATGTCTTCTCCAGCCAGGCACTGTGCCTTGTGGGTGAACAGGATTCGGTTGAAATCTATCCCTGCCACTTATAAGCAGTGTGGACTTTACCACAAATATGACTTCTCTGTGGATGAGCACAATTCAGCGTTTAGTAAGCTGTCAATAAAAACCCCCTTGCTGGAGCCCATGGACATTTGAGCACGCTTCCTGCTGAGTTTTCTGTTTGGTCACTAGAGGTCAGGCTAATCCCAAAGTTCAAGGCTTCTAACTTGGCAGGAGAAACCTTGTCTAGTGTCCAAATGCAACAGTCACCTTGTCCTGTGAAACTGTACACATATGCCTTCTACAGTGTGTCTCTGTCCTTCCCTACCAGCACTCATATTTTGTTGTCAGGCTAAGAGGATGGGGAAGCCCAGGAAAGACAAATATGTTGAATTATTTCTGAGAAATATCCAGAGGACAAAAGAAAGGCAAAACTGAAAGTAGTAAGAATTTCTGGGTGTCAAATATGTATTGGAAACTTTTATAAAGAATTTTACACATATTAATCTGCTTAATACTTATGAAACTATGGGGTATGTATTTTTAGTTTCATTTTATAGATGAAAAGTTGGCATAGGGATATAGCAATTGAGATGAGCCTGGGTCCAGGCCTGGCTGCTATTAAGAACCCGGGACCTATGAAACGCTGCTGGCTGCGCACTTCCCAGGCCCAGATTCTTTTGGTCTTTGGGCCACATCTTTCAAGTATGTTGGAAGATGGGAGGCACTTGATCCCTTCCTTTTACTTTCCTGTCTGTGTCTTTTTGGTGGACACGAAGACATGGGTTCAAATCCTGGCACTGCCATTCGCCAGCTGTGTGGCCTGGGCAAGAGCATACCTTGTGAACCTCTGTTTTCTCTCTGTAAAAGGTGGAACCTTCCACCCAGGCCACCCTCCAGCCTCTCTGACTCCTCTTCTGTGTCCTCTGGAATGTGAGTTCCCAGAGGGAAGACTTCTTTATCTTATTTTAAAAAATATTTTCATCATTTAATCAATTTATAGTTTTTGTTTTGTTTCTTCTCTGTGTTTTAACTTTTTGAATTTACTGGGGGTGATACTGGGTAATAAAATTATATAGGTTTCAGGCATACAATTCTATAACACATCATCTGTATATTGTAGTATATGTTCACCACCCCAAGTCAAGTCTCCTTCCATCACCATTTATTCCCCATTTACACTCTTCTGCCTCCTCCCACCCCTCCTTTCCTCTGGTCATCACTATGCTGTTGTCAGTGTTTATGAGTACTTTTTTCTTTTGCTTAATCCCTTCACTTTTTTTCCTCGGCCCCCAACCCCTCTCCCCTCTGACAGCTGTAAGTCTGTTCTCTGTCTCCATGAGTCTGTTTCTACTTCGTTAGTTTCATTCATTAGATTCAAGAAATGAGTGAAATCATATGGTACTTGTCTTTCTCTGATTAGCTTACTTCACTTAGCATAATACCCTCCAGGTCTATTCATGCTGGTGCAAAGGGTAAGATTTCCTTCTTTTATACAGCCAGGTAGCATTTCATTGTGTAAAGGTACCTCAGCTTTTTTATTCACTCAGTTACTGATGGGCACTTGGGCTGCTTCCAAATCTTTGCTATTGTAAGTAACGCTGCAATGAACATATGGTGCATATATTCTTTTGAATTAGTGTTTTGGGTTTCTTCGGATATATTCCCAGAAGTCAAATCACTGGGTCATAGGGCAGTTCCATTTTTAATCACGCCCCCAACTGGGGACCTGGCCCACAACCCAGGCAAGTGCCCTGACCGGTAATTGAACCAGCGACCTTTTGGTTTGCAGGACAATGTCCATACCAGTCAGGGCCATTTTTAATCTTTTGAGATAACTCCATACTGCTTTCCATAGTGGCTGTACCAGTCTGCATTCCTACCAACAGTGCATGAGGGTTCTCTTTTCTCCATGTCTTGCCAACACATGTTTGTTGATTTATTGATGATAGCCATTCTGACAAGCATAAAGTGATATCTCATTGTGGTTTTAATTTGCATTTCTCTGATGATTAGCATCTTTTCATATATGTCTTTCGGCTAGCTGTATGTTCTCATTGGAGAAGTGGCTATTCAGTTCCTTTGCCCATTTTTTAATTGGATTGTTTGGTTTTTGGTGTTAATATTTTTTGTTTAAAGATTTTATTTATTTATTTTTAGAGAGGGAGGAAATGAGGGAGAAAGACAGGGAGAGAAACATCAACGTGTGAGAGAAACTTTGACTGGTTGCCCTCACATGCCCCCAAAAGGGGACCTGGCCCACAACCCAGGCACGTGTCCTGATCTGGTATCAAACCAGCAACCTTTTGATTTGCAGAACAATGCCCAATCCACTGACACACACCAGTTAGGGCTGGTATTAAATTTTGTAAGTTCTTTGTAAGTTTTAGATGTTAACCCCTTATCAGATATATCACTGTGAATATGTTCTCCAATTCAGTGAGTTCCCTTCTCATTTTGTTTATGGTTTCCTTTGCTGTGTAAAACCTTTATAGTTTAATATAGTTCTGTTTGTTTATTTTCCTTTTGTTTCCCTTGTCCAAGGAACGATATCAGAAAAAATATTGCTACGAGAAATGTCTGAGATTTTACTGCCTATGATTTTATCTATTTTTATGATTTTAAGTCTAACATTTAAGTCTTTAATCCATTTTGAATTTATTCTTGTGTATGGTATAAGAAGGTAGTCTAGTTTTGTTTGTTTGTACATATCTGTCCAATTTGACCAACACCATTTATTGAATAGACTGTCTTTACCCCATCCTATGTTTTTGCCTCCTTTGTCAAATATTAGTTGACCATAAAGGCATGGGTTTATTTCTTGGCTCTCAATTTGCTACATTGATCTCTCTGTCTATTTGTATGCCAGTTCCATGCTCTTTTGATTACTATTGCCTTATAATATAGTTTGATATCAGGTAGCATGATTCCTCCAACTTTGTTCTTCTTTCTTAAGATTGCTGTTGCTATTTGGGGTCTTTTGTGGTTCCACATAAATTTTCTGAAATATTTGTTCTAGTTCTGTGAAATACACCATTGGTATCTTGATAGGAATTGTATTGAATCTGTAGATTGCTTTGGGTAGTATGGACATTTTAATGAAGTTAATGTTTCCTGTCCATGAACATGGTGTATGCTTTCACTTATCTGTAACTGCCTCATTTTCTTTCTTCAGTGTCTTATAAATTTTTAAGTACAGGTCTTTCACACTCTGGATTAAATTTATACCTAGGTTTTTTTTTTATGCAATTGTAAATTGGATTGTTTTCTTGGTTTCTCTCCCTGATAGTTCATTTTTGGTGTATGAAAATGCAACTGATTTCTGGATATTTATTTTGTATCCTGCTACTTTACTGAATTCATTTATCAGTTCTGTTAGGTTTTTTTTTTTTTCTTGGTGGAATCTCTAGGATTCTCTCTATAGAGTATCATGTTGTCTGCAAGACTTCTTATACATTCTTTCTAGTGCCCAGTGCCTGGCACATAGTAGGTACTCAATAAATATTTGCTGATGGTTGCCTGACTCTTCCCACTGAACATTACTTAAAGTGGAAGTGTCCCCCCTTTCTATATTTTCACCAGGTGAGCATAATTTCAGTCATTTACGAGTGACTGTTAAGCCATTCATTCATTCCCATACACTTGTGCTTCTGTTGTACAAGCTCTGGGACTGGGAAGAGGCATAAGGTATCTGCTCTTGAGAGCTTCAAGTCTAGGATGAGATAGTTTAGCAGTTTTGAGTGTCAACAGTTATTCCCTGTGAGGTTCACTGCCCATGGATGTTTCAGGTGTACTTGACCCTTGCTCATTTAGAAGCAGAGCTCATTGTGGCTAAGGGAAAAGCAGCATTTGGGCTAGACGGTCTCATTGGGTGGCACAGAAGTGGCAAGAACTGGGAGCATGTCTGAGGCTGCACTGGAGAGATGGCAATAGGCAGGCTGGGGCAAGTCTGGGCTCTTATTTGAATGGACAGGCAAGGCAGAGCCAAGCTTCCCTGGTCCAAGTAATCTGCTAATTCTCCTAAAACTGATGACTAACGAACCAGCCACTTGCTGACATTTCATTTATTGCTTTAGATCCTAAATGCAAATGGACGCTTTACAACCCACTCACACCTGCTTGTTTTAAGGCTTGTGAGCTTCAGCTAATTTGAGGGAGCCTAGTGACTGTAGGGATGAAGGGAAAAAGTCTTATTACAAAAGGGCATGGCCTCGGGGAACCCCTATTGCTAGGAATCAGAGCCCAACCATTCTTTGAGAATGCTCTGGCTCATTGAAAGGTAGGCAGGTTTGACATTGCAGGGAAGACCAGATGGGCCTTGAGCAATGATTGGGGCACACACAGAAATCCTGTGTACTTGACCCTCCTTTACATGATTATCAGTCAGCAATATGGCAGCTACTGCTGTCCTTGCTGGACCAGCTATATGGCTTCCAGTCCTGATGCTGTGCCAGGCTCACTCCAGGTAACAGCAAACATTTAAGTCATACTTGCTAGAGGTCAGTCATTATTCCAAGTCCTTATATAATTAACCTCCACAGCAGCCCTGTGATGTAGGTACTGTTAACAGCTGCATTTTACCAAAGAAGAAACTGATGTACACATTTGTGTCAGTGGCAGGTCACATAGGTAGTAAGTGGCAGAGCTGACTTTGAATCTAGGTAGTTCCACTCTTTGTCTTAGATGTTGTAAATAAAGGCAATGAGGGCTTTACCTAGTCTGGAGTATGACTTTTTCTTTGGCCTTTGATCTTAAAAAGTGAGAATTTGCTCCCATTGTTCTCTAGTTTTGCAAGACAACCATCTCCCTAACGGCATGGATGAGTGAGAAGTTAAGTTGCCTGGCGGATTTGGGTGGGGAACAGAGTCAGAGACACAAGAAATGAAATATATTATATCTGTCTCTATGTATCCTACTTCCCATCTCCTCTACCTTCATGTTATTCTACTTCCTGTCCACCTCCAGTTTTAGGAATGGTATTTAAGATTCCGTGGCCAGCCCAGACCTACCTTCTGTCCTCTCCCTTCATGGCAGTGCTGGCCAATAGAAATATAATGCAAGCCACATACATCATTTAAAACTTTCTAGTAGCCACCTTGAGAAGGCAAAAAGATAGCAGTGAAATTAACTTTAATAATGTTTTATTTAAACCAGTGTGTTCAAACTATCATGGCTTCAATGTGTTATTCATATAAAAATTTATTAGTTTCTGTTTTTAGAAGATGCCTTTAAGTCCCAAGGCTACGTTTATCTCCAACTTAATCTCTCTGAGATATAAGATTTGTTCTCTTTTAATGGAGAATCCTCCATATGTTTGCCAATTGTGGCAGGCTTTCCTGACCCAAGTTTACTGAACACATGGAGAGCAGTGCAATATGTATTCATTCAACAACTACCTGTTGCAGACTTCATAAATTCCATCCTGCACAAGGGCCTGAGGAAATGGGAGCACACTCTGCAGAATGAGGACTCTGGAGATCTGCAGAGGGTTCTCCTCAAATCTGCAGCTGAGTGCTGATTAGCACATGCCTGTGAGGAAACCACCCCAGGCCAAGGGAAGACCACCAAGAAGATTCAAACAGACCTTACATAGGGTCAGAAATTATTTGTGTTCTCATCAACCAGAAAGAAAAGTACTCTTAACGCATGGAATATCAAGCAGAACCCTGAAAAAGACATTGCCTAGGTAGTACCCAAATTAGCTCTAGACTAAAAGTTGTTCTGGACCTGTCTAGCATTCTTAAACAGGCCTCAAAAAGTTCAAATCATTTCCAGTAACTTAACCACATCTTAAAACGAAACCCAAAAATATTTAAAGGAAACAAAAAAATTTCAGCACTTAACAATGTAAAATTCACAGTATGTGGCATCCGAAACAAAATTACCAGGCATGCAAATTACATAAATAGATTTGATCAGATCGCTGGGAAGGAGTAGGGAGGAGCTGTAGGAGTTGGTTGCCTGAGGCAATGGTAAACAGCCTAGGATGGGATTGGCTGAGAAACTGAATGCCTCCAGAGTACATGGAATTATGGGCCAGAAGATTTTAAATAAAAAGAGAGCAGAGACTGGCTCTCAGGCTCTCATCCTCGAGGATTCCTGGATGATAGTGCTGCAGCTGCCTGCATTCCCAAAGTATGGTAGAAGGAACTCTGGGCACAGCCCAGGATCAGGCTGGCCTGGCAGAGGGTGGCAGGATTATTCTTCTTTGGGTGTTCTAGAGGGGATGGGCTCTGAGGCAGAATCCTGCCATTCTTCCAAAATTGTGTAGCTTTTGTGTCCTAAGTTGTTTTAGTTTGTAAACTAATCCTATAGAAATAAGATAATTAAAAACTCATAGGGAGAATGATAGAACTCAGGAGTTAAAGATGCTAGCCTTAGTTGATTGGCTTCAGTGATTAAGTATAGAACAAGAGTTTGCCCCTAATTGATAGGATTAAGTGACTAAAGCTGTAACTAAAGAGTTTTGCTTAGCCCTAATTGATAGCTTAAGTGACTAATGAATGTGGAAAGTTGTTATTCCAAATTTGTGTAGCATTTGAATAAAGACTCCTTTCCTTTATCACCAAAACTTTGCCTCCAGAATTTCACCTAGAGGGTGGTGGTAGGCAGCAGGATCTCACTGCTGTTCAGTAACACAAAGGAGCAGGAAAATACGCTTTATAATGAGGAGAAAAACCAATCAATGAAACAGACCCTGAAATGACACAGATGACGGAATGAGTAGACACATACTCAAGAAAGAAGAGGAAGATATGAGAGACATGAGAGATAAAAAAAAGACCCAGATCAAAACTCAAGATCTGTGGATCTCAAGGAAACCCAAGCACATCTTGACTCCAACATGTGCTGTGTAACCACAAATTAATACGCATGTCCGAACTGAGTGAAACCAGAAAAGTTAGCATTTGTGCTGCCTGTCACTACCAGAACCAGTAAGTAGAGACAAGTATTGAATCTGCATGGGTGCTTTTATTCAGATGCTGGCGATCTGAGAAGATGGCGGGTTCTGTACCTTCAATATCCATCTTAACATTTCATCTCAAGTCAACCGTTTCATATGGAGAGGAAAGGGTAGGTAAGGCATTTGGAAAAAAGGTTAATTGGATAAGAGTTGTAATCTAGCACAGTGTTCCTAGTACTTCTTTATTTATTGATCAATAATTCTTTATCTGCCTCACCCTTCCTTGGAACACAACGGCTCCAGGGTAGGGAGAGTCAGATAAATTCAATTATACAATACAGTGTCATCCGCTGTAGACCTCATGTTTTACATGAGATCCTCAGAACTTATTCATCCTAGAGCTGAAAGCTCATGGACTTTTTTTGTGATGGTCAAACCAGATAACACATGTGAATGTGTTCACTTAGCACAGAGTGTTTGCTCAAAGTGAAGAAAAAAGAAATTTCAAGATGATTCAGAAAGGCTGGTATGAGGAGAGGTAAGGACAGAAGACCATGACTGAGCATTAACATCATTATTTATCAACTGGGACAGAAGGCTCATAGCCCACTTGGACCACCGTGTAGGACCCTTGTTTCCCTTGGGAACACACCCCTTCCCACATCCCAACCTGCCCTTTTCCTCATAAGGAGGAAGTGAATGAAGACTTGCAGCTTCCTTCTCCTTCCCACCCCACATGGGGTGTGTCAGGGAAACTGAACTCAGAGAAGGTGACCGAGGGCTCTTCAGTGTGCTTTGCTTTTTTTTGAGTCACCAAAACTTTTTGTTTTATTTAAAGATATTCTCAACTCTCAAAAGAAGCACATATAGGTGTATGGAGCAAACGGTCCAGTGTACTCTGGTTTCTAGAGTGTTCTTTGTTGCATTCTGAAAGATTGACTTGGTTCTGGAAATGTCTGACAAAACCTCAGTTTGAGCTCCAGTCAACTCTGCCATTTCCTGTCCAGATTTGTCCCTGGGACTAAATGTTGTCAGGGAAAAGCAATCTCCAGTTCACTAAAGTTATAGATGACCACTTAACAGGTTGGAACTATCTTCTTTTGTGAACCTACTCATTCGCATAAATATTTCTATAACTTTTTTCAGTTAGTTTAGTATCAATGTTACATTTATTCCTTAAATTTCCTTTTATTGTTTTGTATTAGAAAAATAATAAATGTCCCTTGTAGAACATTTAGAAAATGTAGGTTAAAAAAAATGAGAAATCAAAAATTTTTAGTAATCCTGCCAGCACACTTTAAATTTTGATGTATATTTTCCATCATCTAAAAAATGTCTGTGATGAAAGTGGGGTCATGCTTTTTAAAGTTGGTTTGTCACAAATGTCTTACTCAGCCATTGTTTATTCTTCTGTGACATAATTATTTTTCTGTGGCTTATATAATAAATATAACAGTCAGGTTACATTTAATGAGAATGTGAATTGCACAATTTGAAACAGGATATAAAATATTAATGAAATCTCACTTTATGGGCAAAATTTGAAATAATGTGAATCTTTGCATTGATTTTTTTTGCAGGAAATTTAATATCGCACAAATGTGAGTTTTGCATTCTGTGAGGTCTTCAACAATACAACCCCTTGTATAAGTATGACTACCCATTACTACCATTTTTTAAGCCAGTGTTTTATTAATGGCTGGTTGTTATAGCGGTGAGCTTCTTTGAGGATAAATGTTTGCACTTGTCAAAGATGCCTTTTTTAGGAAAAGTTCTTACACATGGAGTTGCTGGGCCAAATTTTTTGATGCACATTGTCAAAATTCCATCCTGAAGGTGATATCAGCCTTTATTTAACAATATTTCCATAGTACTTACTATGTGGCAGGCACTATTCTAAGAATTGTGCATCCTCATAATGATGATATGCAATAGGTACTATTGCTATCATCCCCATTTTAGAGATGAAGAAGCTGAGTCAGCCTCAGGTGCCCAGGTCACAGATCTAGTAAGTGGTAGAGCTGGCTTCTGAGTTCTAGCTTCTAACGACCATGCTATGCTGCTTCTCCAGTGATCATAGCAGCAGACCGCAATGTAATCATTTCCCTGTGCCCTTGCCTGCATGGGTAATATCTGTCTATTCAAAAGGATTGTGACTATACTATTTATATTGAGGAAATCAATTGACCAAAAGGTGATTTTTGAGCACTGGTGCTATGCGAGAGAGGGAAGTTCTAGTCCTTGGCTATCGATGAATTGCTAGCCTATTTGATTTCTTTAAGAAACCCCATTAAAGTATTTTCAGAAGCTTGACCCAGGCAGAGAAGACCTCTCATCTTTGGTCTTCATGTTTCTGCGGTCCACCAGTTAGTTCCCTGCAAGGCTCCACTCGTGGCACCAGGATTCCAGGAAATAATCCCAAGCTACGTGGATCCTTTCCTCTGCTGTCTGCCACAGATTCTGGCTCCATGCTTCAAGGTCTCTGCAGCCTGTGAAATCTCTCACCCAATACTTGCTTTATTTGTACATTGCAGTGAATATTCACACTGAGAGACCAACAAAGAGGCATGAAACTGTGCAGCTTTTCATCTGATATAGAGGCCTGAATTTCTGTACTCTCCTTGAGCTCACCTGCAAGATGACTAATTCTTCTCCAAGACCTCTAGACCCTGGTCATAGTTAGGGTAGAAATGGTAAACTGCTATAACAAAAAAAAAGTAGTCCCCTGTTATCCGTGATGTTGCTTTCTGTGATTTAATTACCCATAGTCAACCATGGTTCAAAAACATTAAATAGAAAATTCCAGAAATAATTCATAAGTTTCAAATTGCATGGCACTCTGAGAAAGGTGATGAAATCTCGTGCGTTCCTGCTCTGTCCCTTTGTGAACTGTCCCTTTGTTGATTGTCTTTATGCCGGGTATGCTCCCTGCCTGTTAGTCCCTTAGTGGTTGTCCCCATTGCCAAATAGACTATTGCAGTATCACAGTGCTTCGGTTCAAGAAACCCTTATTTTACTTAATAATGGACCCCAAGCCATTTATGTAACTTTTATTATAGTATATTATTATAATTGATCTATTTTATTAGTTATTGTTGTTAAACTCTTATTGTGTACATTTTATAAATTAATCTTTATCATAGGTAGGTATGTATGAATAGGATAAAACATAATATATACAAGGTTTGGTACTATCTGAGGTTTCAGGGTTTCAGACATGGGGGTCCTAGAATGTATGCCCTGAGGATAAGGGGGGCAACTGTATCTAACAATACATGGCTTAAAGAATAAAGTAGTTTATTCTCTCTCATAACAGTTCTGAGGTGAGCATTTCTGATTGCTGGGGTATCTCTAATCCACAAGTCTTTCAGGGACCAGTTTCCTTCCAGCATGTCACCTGGTCATATACTAGGGCATTAACCTCTTCTGTTTGATCAAGTTTTCCATCCCAGGAAAGGGGAAGGACTTAGAGGCAACACATCCACTACTTAAGGTCTAGGTGTACATCATTTCCACTTGAATTCCATCTGCAAGAACTGAATCACATGGTAACACCTAAGTGCAAAGGAGGCTGGGAAATGTAGTTTGTCCATATACCCAGAAAGGAGAGAATGGCTTTGAGGGAGTGCTACCACTATCTAATAGATCCCCCAGGCAGGAGACAAACCTAGCTGGGCATCTGTCTGCACATAATGAAATTAATTTCCATTTCTTGCCCCTCTTCCTATCATATCAATGGGTGAACTTAAGAACAAGATTTACAGGCAGCTGACATTTATTTAATCTGAGTACAGTAGCCTCATAGGCTCTGGAAACTTACTCCTAAAAGCATGTATTAATTTTGTTTTTTCTACCGACTCAAAAATTAACCCATAGAGCAGAGTACACTATGTTTAGACAAAAATTTCTGAATGAGAAGCCCAGCTCCACCATTACCTAACTTCTGCGTGACTTTGCACATGTTACTTAAACTCCATGAGTTTTAGTTTGTTGTGAGAATTATAGAAGCATGCAGAGAGGACCCAGTGCAAATCCTGGCTTCTGTGACACTAGATAATTCTGACCATTTATTTGAGCCCTGGCTTTTCTGGAGAATGGGGTAATACTCTATCAGAGGTGTCCAACCTGCAGCCTGCAGGCCACATGCAGCCCAAGATGGCTGTGAATGCAGCCCAATATATAGTCATAAATTTACTTAAAATATTATGAGTCGTGTATGATTACATGTCACCATATAGTTAATGCATGGCCCAAGACAACTCTTCTTCCAGTGTGTTGTAGAGACACCAAAAGATTGGACACCCCTACTCTACCTTTCACCAGGATGTGCAATGTTATATGTCCTGAGCGCATAAGTCAGGGTTGGCTCACAGTACTAAGAAATTCAGGAAGTAATTCAACCTTCAGGCTCAAACAGTATGAACATCCCATCTCTCCGTTTTTTTCTGTAGGTTGGCTTTATCCTCAGACTGCCTCTATATGGTGGCAAGGTGGCTGTGACATATCTAGAGAAATAATGAAATCTTGTCCCTCAGACACCCCTTCAAGTTTCATTGGCTCTGATATTCTATGACCCTGTCCCTGACCTTGGATTTGGAGAATGAGATTAGTTGATTGGATTAAGCCAATTGGGACCCACTTCTGGGGTTAGGGATAGGGTCACTCTCAAACAACTCTATGGCATTCACAGAGTTCCTCCAAGGGAAAAATGGGTTGTAATTATCAGAAAGACAACCAAAACAACAGATGTCCATGACAGAAAATGTGTTTGAAGGATGAGTTAATTGGGCCTAATTATGGCCCAATGTTTTTTGAAATTATGAGCCGATTCCTTCTGATGATAGATCAACTAATCATGGTCTCAGTCAATTTTCTTTCACGCCCCTCTTAGCTGACTCCTACAGTTTCCTTCTATTGCTTTGCCCACACCCATGAATGCTTTCTTTCCCCCATGTCAGCGGCAGTGTCTTTCTGACCCACAGGTTTATCAGACACCCCCAAACCAATGGACTGAAGGGACCCCAGCAGGAATGCATAATATTTTTGAACTTGCAGTATTTGTCTTTGAAAGAACAGTGAACATTTTGTCTTCAAAGCCCTTAAAACACACATTAAATCTCAGTATAAAAGACTTTGGAGACAAAACTATATATATATATGTTTATTTAATATATAATTTCATTTAATGTACTGATATATTAATATGGGTAAGTAGAGTAAGCTTTTGGGGTTTTGTTTCTCACTTGTAAAATTTTGCAATAGAACCACATGCTTTTTAAAGTTCTTTTCAGCATGAAGACCCTTAAAAGAGGCAGCATTATAGTATATCAACATTAATAATGGCCAAAGTTAATTATTGAGTTCTCAACTCTAATCTCTAACATATATATTTCATTCAATCTTCACAACAACCATTCAAGGTATGAACTATTAATACCCTCCTTAGATGAGAAAATTGAGGATTAAGGAAGTCATATAACTTGTTCAAGGTCACAAATGAGGTGACTTCTTAGAACTGGAATTCAGGTCAGTCAGATTCCAGGGTCTGTGTTCTTAATCGCATTATACTGCCGCTTCAGCTTTCTCTGGGGAAGAAAGGATTTAGACTTTGGAGTCAGAAAGCCTTGGATATGAATTCTAAATTCAGCACTGTGTGTCTTTGGGAAAGCTATTAAACCTCTCTAAGCTTTAGTGGTACGTAAGATGGAAATAATAGTTACACCTTGTGAGTAATGAATTAAAATTAAAGCAGTTGAGTTAGGGGCCATAAAATTTTTGACTCATAATCACTGCTGAATAAGGGACATCTATCAGAATGACCCAATACAATAGAATTAATTGAATGCTAATTAATAGACTGTATTGCTACCAGGCACATAAGAACTCTATGAATAAATGTCTGGTTTCTGAGTCACCACTTTGAAGCCCATCATAAATATGCTTGTGAATGTAATTGTCTCTAATAAAACTTTATCTGTTTCAAATGGAAATATATGCAATGACATAGACAACTGACAAATGATGGGGCAGGATCACCATCTTTTAAATATCCCCACCAATGAATGTTGTTTTACAAACAAGTATTTTTTGTCTTTCAGTAATCTGGGTCATTCTTCTTATTAAGGGAAACCATTTTCTCTATTATGGCTACATCATGAGATTCATTTTTCCAGGAATGAAGAGGGTGCAAACACCTGCTAGCACAAAGAAAGACATAGGATGCACTGAGGAGTCCTGCACAGGTAGGGGAGTGAAACAAGCCCCTCCCTTTCAATTCGGGAGCTTGGACATAAGAGTAGAAGAAAAGAAGGACAAGGCATGAGATAAGTGTGTCGTGTCTCCCTCTGTCTGGATCAAAACTTCTGCTCAGAGGGGTATAGGGTACGGATTAGAAACAACTAGAGGCATTTGGAGGAAATGCGAGAGCAGCGCAGCTTGAGCCCCAATCCCCATTTGGGACTCTGGGGTATAAATGAGTCATAGGAGGCCCAGCATTAATGTGGGGGCGGGGTGGGGGGTGCGGGTTGTGGCTACATCACCTCTGGTGGTGTAGTGTGCCTATGCAGACAGGTCCTGTGCTGGGGTCCTGAATCTCTGTCAATTCCTCAATGCCTGGGCATACCCCAGCATCCCCTCCACCACCACAAATAGGGACAAAGAAAGCAACTGAATGTATTAGCTGTCATTTCATTGTAAGGCTAAAATGACCCTGTAGCCAAGAGCTGCTGGATGGATTGCCTGGGCCTGGGAGATTAAATTGAAGGCACCATCAAATCTCAGAGCAATCCACAGAGATAGTAAAAGCCGAGGTGGGACATATCAATCACAGGGTGTTGGCCCAGCCACCCAGGAACATAGCCCAAGTAGGAGAACTGAACAGGAATTCTGCAGCTGTGGGTATCAGCAGAGGCCAGAAGGTACCTCAGTGATCAGGTAGGACAAAGGACATCACTGTGGAAGGCAGTGAAGATCCTGGAGGACAGTACTGTGAGGAGCATGTAGACCTTCCCCCTCCCTACCCCTAGGGACCCCCAATCAGGAGGAAGTATAAGATTTTTCATGTACCTAGAAGCCATCTTGAGGAGAAAGATAGTGCTGGTACCAAATTGGAACCTTCAATTAGATTAAATATTTATCCAAAAGTAATTGAGCCAACTTGAGGGAGATTGTTCTGAATAAGTGACCAAGTTACTATCTTAATCTGGACTTAAGATTTTTCCACCTCTGCCATCAGTGGAACAGGAGCCCATGAACAAGCTACTTTACAGAGAAATGAGAAAGCCTTTGTTTTGCACACTGAGTTGTAGTCTGCAGCAGATACTGTTGGACACCCTGATTTTAGATGTTTTCTTTCTGCACAGCCATTTGTTCAGGGAAAGTGACTCTCTCTCCCACAACTCAGAAACAAATATCGATTGTTCAAACTGATTGCTGTGTCCCATTGCTTGTTAGTGATTGGTTTAGGCATGGTCTTATGCAACAGTCCTGCCCATACTGGGACATCTGCTGGGGGCGTCTGGGAAGATTTTCCTCATTGAGGAAGAGACATTACAGGGAAGGAAGGTTCAACCTGATGCAGGTAAGGACTTGGGAGGACTTGCACACAACTTGGGAGCAGATGTCCGGTTAGCAGACTCATGGTGAGGGCAGAGCGGGAAGCCAGAAGGAAACTGGCTCCTTGATGGTGCATTTGGACCACCCTCCCTGGACCCTTCTTCTTACGTTTGAGATGAACATCTGTTCCTTGCTGCCAAAATTATCCTAAATGAGGCAAAGTGTGGGTAAATTTTTGACTTTGTGTCTCCTGTTTCATAAATGTGTCCATATTAAAGGGAACAAGGTGCTAACAGTTATTAGCATTGAAAACCGTTTGCATTACTTCCTCCAGGCAAGCTTTATTCCCAGAAGATTGAACCTTCCCCCCCATCCCACCCCCGCGTCTGACAACTGCAGCTACTTCACATGGTCTTATTTACCTCTTATTATTCTTACATACCTTTCCTAAGGGAAGAGACAAAGCCACATTTGTCAATTCTTGAACATGAATGAATGGATCCCTTTCGCCTTTGAAAACATATTATTAAAATGTAAAAAGAATATGTTTCTTCTAGAGTTACCTGGAAAGTGAGCAGGGAGCAGACCAACATCAAACTCACTGCCACTTTTTGGTTTTTACTGGGATCACTTTTGCCTTTTGCTGTGGAACAAAGGAAGTCATAGAACATAAAATCATTTCAAAAAGAAATGGATTTTAACTGCTGCGCTGACCCAAGATATAAGGCTTACAATGACTGGGGCTGTATAATTCAGCTCTTTTTAACATTCAGACTTCTCTCTGATTCTCCAAATTCAATCTACTTTGGTTGAGCCTATTTTCCCCCAATTAACTTTAATTTCTTGGAGTTCATCTTCACACATTCCTACTTATTCTGTATAAACTGTTTCAGGATAATTTACTAGCTGGAGAGAGAAAGTGAGTGCATGAGGGAGAGAGGGAAAGATAGAGGGCAGGAGAGACAGAGAGAGAGACAGACAGACATAACCAATCCTTCCAAGGACTGTTTGTATCACAGAATATCCCACAGTTTTAGATTTAATGGATCTGCAATCCTTACGCCATGTTTTCCGTTTTGGAAATGCTATTACTTTCTAAGGTCATTTCAGTGGGTGAGTTGGATATAGATATGGATGCGTAAAATTGTCACTACTTCAACCCTACTTCAATTTGAACAAGCTAAATATAATATTACTTGTTTTACATAGGGCTTTGAGAAGGGCTTATTGGGGAAAAACTATTTCTATTACCAAATAAAGCTTGAAAACAACAGCATTATATAAGAGCAAACATATGCATACAATTCAAATATTAAGTCCTGACCTTTAGTGTCATGTGGGTCTCTCATACAAAGTAGCAGATAAGAGTAACATTTAAATTA
>PVJI01007465.1:0-78142 GCA_004026765.1 Micronycteris hirsuta
CCCTTCGCTCTGCACCTTCTGGTTCACCAAACTTGATGAATGTATCTTCTTTAATTCCTTGGTTGTCGGACTTCCTCTCAATATGATTTTCTGTCAGATCTGGCTGCGTTTGGATGTGTAGATTTCTTTTTTTTTCCCTTGTTTGGTTGTGCGAGGCGGTACGGTGCATTCACCTATGCCGCCATCTTAGGAAGTCTCTCCAGCATGTAGTTGTTGTGCCTGATGTTCAGCGGGTGTCATGCAGTAATACTCTTGAAATAGGTCATGTCTGAGCCACCTGGCCGAGGTAAGTTCTCCTCTATCCTGTGGGTGGCAAACTTAGACCCCAATCCCTAGATCAGATAGAACCTGACAGATGCAGTTTGATGAGAAGGGGATGTGGGAACATCCCCCTTCCTAATCCAGTGGTCAGTGGGATATTCCTCGTTTTCCTCTGCAGCCACAAAACAAGCCCATTAGAGCATCTGTTTCCTTCCACCCTTCCCAGTATGGTCTCATTTCTGCCACACTGATGCTGCACATACAGGCTTCCATCTAGGGTCCATCTGGCAACTCCCCTTGAGGTTCCAGAACCTCCCTGCTGGGTCAGTGCTAAAGTGGGGCTGAATTTTTTTTTCTTGCCTGCAGAATAAACTACACTTCCTTCTCCTGATCCCCTTTCAGAGCTGGGAGCATTTGAGGGAGGGAGAAGCAGAGATGGTTCATTAGAGATTCCTCCATATGCCCTGGGGATCATGTGGACTGGGATGGCAATCACAAAGGCAAGGGTCCCCAAGCCATCCCTAATCCAGGGACTTGTTAAGACAACTGGGCAGCTGAAATCAAGGCTGGGACCAGAGTGACCCCCATGCCGAGGTTAGAGTGGCGGTGTGGACACTGCCCCCAGAGGATGTTGGTGGAGAGTGCAAGCGTAGGCATGACAAGGCCTGGGGACCACAATATGTAAAGTGGAAGGTAGCTAGTGAATGAACTGTCTGCAATTTGAATGATAAATTCTCACCGTAAAGCTAAGGACTTCTCAGGGTTGCAGGGCTGCAGCCAACCCGGAATGCCTGGCCATGTGACTTGGAGCAAGGTTTCCCCTTTCTCAGGCCCGGTTTCCTCATTTGTAGAATGGAGCTGACTCTTAACCCCAGCTGGTAGGGATGTTGTGAAGTTAAATAGGAAGTATTTACACAATGTCCGGCATGATGCCTGCTACAGTATCATTTCTTCTTTTCAAAGATTTTATTTATTTATTTTTTTAGACAGAGGGGAAGGGAGGGTGAAAGGGAGAAAAACATCAATGTGTGATTACCTTTTGCATGCCCCACACCAGGGACCTGACCTACAACCCAGGCATGTGCCCTGATTGGGAATCGAACCGGCGACCCTTTGGTTCACAGGCGGTGCTAAATCCACTGATCCACACCAGCCAGAGACACAATATCATTTCTTACCCCACCCCACCCTCACCTCAACTGACTGTCTTATTATAGCAGGGGAGTGCAACTGAGCCTAGACAGCAACAAGAAAGTTAGTCAGAGGCAGAGAGGAACTTCCTAACTGACCACTGTCAGAGATGAGCGGGAAAGGAGTCGAGCCTCTGCCGATGTCCAGGCTGGGAATGCGTCTGTCTCTGAGTGGGAAGGGGGCAACCCTCAGCCTGCTGCGTGTTCTTTCTGCCCTGAGTCACTTGGTGTATTACGGAAAGTGCTAGGCCTTGCCAGCCCCCCACGTCTGCCTCTCTCATGGTTCATAAATAAAAGGTCCAAGATCCCTGGTTTCGGAGCCTGGCTCACCCCCCCAAGGCCAGAGGAACACACAACTTCTTCCCTTCAGCCTCAGGACCCCTGTCTTCCCCTTATGTCCCCAAAGTACCCACAAGCACACCTTCCCCCTCTGTGACTTCCCTCTGCCCATCCATCCTCAGATTCCCATTCATCCCACTTTTTCTCCATCCCTCCTCCTCTTCTGTTCTTCCCGTCCTGAATTCACAGAAGATTCCCTGGGCCGGGGGTACATGCGGGGGAGCCATGTGTCTCTGTCCACAGGGACACAATGTGCTTCATGCTCAGGTGACCCACTGTAATCACGCTCTGGCCTGTCCCTGCCACGCCACATGGGGCGCCAGAGGGCTCCCTTTAGCGACCTCGCCACCTCTCCCCTCAGGCCCCATTAAGGGAAAGTGGAGTCACCACCACTCTTCATGGGCAGCTGGGGGCCGCTTAGCAGTCTCTCCACCTTCTCTCCTCCTCTCCTCAGGCCCCATGCCCAGCCCTGAGTTTTGGAGAGCCTAGTAAGTGCCCTATCAACATGTTAATCAAATTACTTAGGAGCTAAAATTGACACTGTTCATTAATTATACAAGATTATGCTAATTGTGCATGCAAATGCATGCAGGGGAACAGAAGGTGTTCAGGCGCATGGTGGGCCATTAGCATAGAGGATGGGGTTCGGGTGCATTGGCATGCTAATGTATGCACTCTGGCTATTTATAGTCCCCTAGCCCATCTGCACTGCAGCCACCTCTGCCCCAGTGAGGATCATGGTGGGGAGGCCAGGTCCAGGCCTGGCAGGTGGCTGTGGCCCTGGGCACACTGGGCCTTGGCTGCTGTCTCAGGCCAAGATCAGGAAGTAGCATGGCTGCCCCATTGAGGCCAGTCCCACCAGGGCCTGAACGACCCCTCACACCAGCCTTCTCTAGCCTAGGCCCTTTGGTGTCTGCTTCTCCCTCCATGCAAAATGACTCTTCCAAATGACACAGCCGATAAGGCATCCCTGGCCGACTTCCCATCGGGCACAGGGTCCCAATCCCACATGTTTTGGTGCCAGTTCTCCCCACCCCCACCCCCAAGCCCTGGTCCACAGCTGCCCTCCTCAGTCTTGTCAGGCACCACTGGGAAAATGTGCCACGCATCCCACCTGCCCCTTGGCAGGGCTGTTATTCCCTTTACCTGGACGGGAGTTGGGAGGGGCCTTCTTCCTACTTTCTTCCAAGGGAATGTCTCTGGTCCTGCAAGACCTCAAATGCCCAAGATCACATGTGACCTGAAGGACCCCTTCCACTTCTCCCAGGCAGAGTGGCTGCTACAGATTACACTTGGCAAGTTACCCTGCCATGCCCACCACTCTCTCTTACTGGCTGTACTTTAAGTTTCTCTCTGTCCTGCTGGATTGTAATTTTCTTAAGCACTTGTTCATCTCTAGATTCTACTGTCTAACACACAGGAGGTGTTTAATACATCTTTTTAAATGGGCATATTGAATGGATGCGGGAATGAACGGTCCTGTCCTTGAGCTGAGGGCAGGGCGCAGCAGATGAGAAAATCGGTAGTTAGCACAGACGCTGCCCCAGAAGATGTTCTGTTTTTCCTGAGGCCCATGAGCTCAAAGGCAAAACCCTTTGGAGTGAAAATTAGTGGAGGATTGCGCCCCGCCCCCATTCTCTCGCCCTGCTTTTCCCCATCCCCGGCTGCAGTGCCATCTTTGGTCTGGGAAATAAACATCTAATTTTATTCTACCCTTTGCTCCCAATCTGCATTCTTTTCCAAGGCCTTTACCATACAGTAGTTTTGAACACCCTGCCCCAACCCACGTATTCATTCACAGCACTTTCTTTTTAAAGATTTTATTTATTTATTTTTTAGAGAGAGGGGAAGGGAGGGAGAAAGAGAGGCGGGAAACATTGATTGGCTGCCTCCGAAATACGCCTTGACTGGGGACCAAGCCCCGTCACCCAGGCATGTGCCCTGACTGGGAATCAAACCAGCGACCTCTCGCTTTGCGGGAAGACGCCCAACCGACTGAGCCACGGCAGTCAGGGCTTTTCACGGCACTTTCCCTGTCTAGATCTGCAGTCTGATATGTAGCCACAAGCCACATGTGACTATTTAAATTTAAATTAATGGAAATTTTAGTTTCTCAATCACACTAGCCACATTTCATGTGCTCAGTAGCCACCTGTGGCCAGCGGGTGTCATTCTGGGAGAATTTCTGCTGGAAAGCTCTTGTACTCCAGACATTCCTCTCCTCGCTCCTGGCAGTCCTGTGATTGCGAGCACCCCTGGGCCCAGTTACTAACAGATTCCTCTTTGGAAGTGGGAACATAATTTCAGCTCCAAGTAAGCATCTCACGGGGATGCAAGAAGAAAGCGGTAAAAAGCTCTGTGACCTAGTTCTTAGGATGACATTCCTAGAAGCAGGGCTGGAGACTGGGATTCTTGTGAAATTGTATCGGAGGGGAGCTCTGGGGAGACAAGGAGTGAGGCAAGCAGGACTGGACAGGAAAAGGAATTCGTTCGCAAGAAATGGTCTCAGCGGGAGTCCAGTGTCAGACTGATCCTTTGGGGAGTTTGGGGCTGAATAGCAGCACTAGGAGTGGATCATTCTTGTGATGTCAGTATGTTTTGGCTGTGGGCTGCTGGTGGGGATCATGCTTCTGGCTGAGGATAATTCACAGGTAGTGGGGGCAGCTGTGAGCCCTTTAATAGCCAACACTCACAGAAGCTGGGGCTGAGGGAGTCCGGGCAGGGACCAACTCATCATGTGATACCTGGATTCTACCTTCCAAAGAGCGGCTCCATCCCACTCTGCTCTCCCGCCCCTGAGAAGCCAGAGTTTAGCAGTGGACTCAGACCAATCACCTCCATGTTTTCCTTATCTCTTGTCTCCTGAGTAAAGCGCTGTGCTGGCGGGGGAGGGTTCTTTACACGGTGCTGTCACCCCAGAGAAGTTACGGATAAGTCAACTGTTGGCGCTTGAGTCCTAGTGAATCCCGCATCTGCTTCTTTGACAGGGAACATTTCATTGGCTAGGAAGGTTCATTTTAATTTCATCTTGAGTTGTTTTTACAGAGAGGAATAAAAAGCATTTATAGAAATGATTAAGAAGGCTAAACTGAGCTCAGGTGTATGAGTGAACTGCTCTGCTCTTAGGTTTCATTTAAATCTTAGGTATCCAGCGTGATGATGTCTGACTACCACTTTCAATTGCTTTATTAGTTGGGTGACCACCGTCCACAGCTCTTCAGCAGGTCTTTTTTTTTAATCCTCACATGAGGATATGTTTATTGATTTTAGAGAGAGAAACATTGATTTGAGAGAGAAACATTGACTGGCTGCCTCCTGTGCACATCCCCACTGGGGATCGAACCGAGACCTAGGCATGTGCCCTGCCTGGGAGTCAAACCTGTGACCTTTCGGTGCACAGGACAACACTCCAACCAGCTGAGCCACCCGGCCAGGGCACAGCTCCTCATCTGGTCTTTCATTAAACTTTATGGAGCAAGTGGAAGATAAAGACAGAATAGAAGAATGAACTTCACTGAACTGCAATACTAAGCAACTTTTGGCTCATCTTGGCAACTGGCCTTTAATCCTAAAAATCTTCTGATTGAGAGCAGTAGTGACAACAACCAAAAGCTTAAAACTAGGGGTAAGGAGACCCGAGTCTCCTTTGCAACCCGGATGAGTGTGTAACCCTGAGGAAACCCTCAGCCCAGGACGAACCTGCTGCCTGCTAGGCCCGCCTCTTTTAAAGGACAGCTTCCCCACAGTCCTGCAGCGGCTGCCCCGTGGCTGGGGCTGGGTTGGATTCTGAGAACCCCACTTAGAAGGACTTCCCCATGATTCTTGTCAATCAGTGGTGCATGAAGTGTCAAATTCATTTGGCATTCACTGTGACTTTGCAGCTTATTCTTGCTTACCCTTGGTGTTCTCATCTGTAAAGTGGACGTGATTGCAGACCTACCTCTACCACCCCAGGACTGTGGGAGACCTAAACGAGATAATGCACGGGAGGACTCAGCGGAGTTCCAGGCTGTGGCTAAATGCTTGATAAATCAGACCCACATACCTTTTAAATTTCTTTTTTTTTTTTAAGATTTTATTTATTTATTCTCAGAGAGAGGAGAAGGGAGGGAGAAAGGGCAATGCATGGTTGCCTCTCACATGGCCTTCACTGGGGACCCTGCCCACAACCCAGGCACGTGCCCCAACTGGGAATCGAACCGGGACCCTCTGGTTCCCAGCCCGCGCCCAATCCACTGAGCTACACCAGCTGGGCTCTTTTTTGCAGTTTTGTATTGTATCTGTAACTCATGGTGTTTTCTTCTAGTAATTTCAGTGGCAGCTCCTGGGACTTGACCTTTCTCTTACCACCCTTTCTGTGGGATCATGCCCCCAAATAGCCTCATGGCCACAGTAGGGATGGCCCTGGACACAGGTCCTGCCTGACCCAGGAGGCATCCTAAACCGCCCACCCTCAGTTCAGCCAGGGCTGTGGGCTCGGCCCCGCCCAGCCAGGTAAAAGTGGCTCCCCCAGGCTCTCTGCAAGCCCTATGGGGTGGTGAGACTTTTCAGAAACATCCTTCTCCTTTCCTCCCATCCTCCCCCACCCCTGGCATCATCCAGGCTTGGGAGGGAGGGGCTTCCATGACAACCAGCAGAACTTCCCAGCTCCTAGGAACCAAGTCCACATCCCTTCCTGCCTTAGGTCCCTGTGGGATGGCCCCGGCCCAGGGCAGGATGGTCCAACCCTCACTAACCCAGCCCCTGCCAGGCTCTCTTCTTTCCAGGGGAGTATATAGTTCCGGAGAGGGGCAGCGGGAGGGAGGGCAGATGGGAGAAGAAATGTGATATGTGAAAAATACTGGAATAAGGCTGCCAAGTTAGATGTGAAGCTAGTTAATGTCCACAGGACAATAAATAAAATTGTAACCTTTAGGGCTAATTTCTCTACCAAGCAGAAATTATTTACTTCTCCCAACAAAAGTCACTTGCATTTTACCAGTTTTCTGTAGATTAGCACCTAATTTTAAGTGGTCTGGGCCCCAGTCAATAGCGAATATGAGTCAAAGTTAATTCCCCGGGAGAATCAGCTAATTCTTACATGGCTTTGTTAACCTAACCCTCTACAGCAACATTGTCAATATAAATATAATGCAAGCCACATAGGTAACTTTAAATTTTCCAGTAGCCACATTTTTAAGGAAGGAAGTAACTGGTAACTTAATTGTGACAATATTTGTATTTTATTTTATTTCATTTCACTTCATTGTATTTTATTTTTATTTTTAGAGAGAGGGTAAGGGAGAGAAAAAGAGAGGGAGAGAAACATCCATGTGAGAGAGAAACATCGATCAATTGACTCTCATATGCTCCCTGGCCAGGGACCGAACCCACAACCTGGGCATGTGTCCTGACCAGGAATCAAACCTGCAACCTTTCGTTTTGCGTGACAACGCCCAACCAACTGAGCTACATCGTTCGGGGCTGTTTAATACATTTTATTTAACTAAATATATCCAAAATTATTGTCATTGCAATATGTAATCAATACCAAAAAATTTACTGATCAGGTCTTTTACGTTATCTTTTTTCTAACTAAGAGATTGAAACCTGAGAGGGATTTTATACTCACAGCACATCTCAGTTCCAACTATCTGCCTTTGAAGTGCTCGACGTCCCAGGGGGCCAGTGGTCGCTGGATGGGGTGGCGCAGCTCTAGGGCAGTGCTTCTCCAACCTTAGGAAGCATCAGAGACACCTGGAGGGGTGATGAAAACACAGGCGGCTAGGCCCCACCCCCAAGAGTTTCTGGTTCTGTGTGTCTAAGGTGAGGCCTGAGATTTCTGCATTTCTAGCCAGTTCCCAGGTGACACTGCTGCTGCTGCTGGGTACCACACTTTGAGAACCACTGTTCCAGGATGACTTTGGAAGGACTCACGGTCATCTTTTTGCCTTATTTGCAAGTCGTGGATGATTTTTCTTAGTAGCTGAGGAGGGTCAGGCATGCGCTGCTGCAGCCACAGGCTCTCTGGAGACTGTGTGCATTGGTGTGCTTCTGACCGGGTGGGAGCAGCCTTGGGGACTGCCAGCCGGCATGGGCGAGATGTCAGCAGCTCTACCATTGGGCTCAGAGGGAGGGGAAGAGGGGACTGACCGTTGTCACCCTGTGGAGGGCCCAGGCTTTGTGTGGCCGCGTCCTACTCAAGACTGCTCTGCGGGCAATGCCTGTGCAACCCTGGGGCTCTCAGGGAGGGGTGGTCCCCAAAGGCCAGACAGGAAGTGAGACTTGGTGTGGACCCAAAGGACAAATGCAAATGCAGCCTGTACTGGAAAGGGAAAGGGTGGGAAGACCTGCCAAGCAAGCGCTGTGGAAGAGTCCATGAAGGAGTTCCCCTAGAGGGCGCCAGGACCCTGCAGGCTTGGGGAGGTGGGGAATAAAGCACGTCCCAGAGGCAGGACTGGAGGTGCCTCGCAGCCCTCAGTTGCTGCTCTCCTGGTTCCTGAATCAGGATGGATACCAGTGAGGCAGGACTCGCTGTGGCCCTCACAGCGAGTCAGTGCCTGGCCCAGAGCCTGCCTCTCCAGCCCCAACCCAGGAGCACTTCCTCCGGATTGTGTAGGTTTGGGAGTGGGGTCGCATGCCGTGGGCACGTGTGAGCATAGGGAAGCATGTGTCATCTTCGGGGCACTCCCATGCTTGTAGAATTATCAGTGACACCCAAGGGTCAGCATTTATCCCCTTTGAGACAGGGACTATGTCCTATCCTGCTCTTTTGCCCTCCTCAGTTTAGCACCTTGTAAAGGACTGAGTATATGAACACGGAAATTAAATAAACTGGTCTACACTGCATGTGATTAGGGCGTCAACACTCTGTCATATAAACGTGGGACGTGCACTAGATTACTGCTGTGGGCGTAGAGGTGTCTACACCTTGGAGTGTCTTATAGGGGTGTAAGGAGTCTTTACTATGGCTATGATGTGATATAAATGAAGTGTCCACTCTGCACAGGCATATTGTTTGGGAGCATTTGAGGTGCCTGCGCCTGGGGGGACCTACTGGATTATATACAGCATCTACACTGTGGTGACTACTGTTTGGAGACACAAGAGCTGTGTGTACTGCAGGGTGCCCTGCAGGGGTGGATGAAGTATACACCTGATGGGTGTGCACAATTTAGGGTCACATGATGTGTCTGCACCTCCGGGTGTTCTGCCGGGGTGTACAGAAGGACTGCACTGTGGGAAAGTATTTTGGGGGTGTTCCCTGAGGGTGGAAGTATGTGCCGATGTAATGTGCCTATGGAAAGGAAACTAAAGGGGGCCCCCAGAGGGGCACCCCTTGTGCAGGGGGAAATGACAGGTACTAAGGGGTCAGCAGTGGGACAGAGGCAGGGCCTAGGATGAGGTACATCTCCAGGAAAGTGACTAGTGCCAGCACCCAGTGAGCCCCCCCCGGGACACCTCTGTTCCTGAAGTGGTACCCACCACTCCCAACACCTGGGGAACCCCTCCTTTGGGACTTGTTTTCAGAGCCTGTAGCAGATCGTTCTCCAAATGTGAATGTCCTGTTTGTAGACTTTGAGGGCAACTCTGATGAGTTAAAACGGATGTTCAGATTCGGAGTTCCAAACCAGGGGGCGGTGCTAAAATGAGGGAGCTGACCAGAGGAGCTCGTGGAGCAGCCCAGGAGGCTGCACCGTGTTCCAGGACCCCCGCACGCTTCGGTTTGCGCAGGGCATCTCCCCAGATACTCACAGAGTCCCATTGGGACTAAGGCAGATAGTGATAGCATTCCAAATTTACTGAGAGTCCAACACCAGAAGATTATCCGTGGTTACCTCACCAGTGGGTGGCAGTGCCCAGGCCCCACCATCTCAGCCAGCTGCCTGGAAGAATGGAAGACCAGGTGCTTGTGTATTCGCCTGAAAAGCAGCCTCATCACTGCATATGCTCTGCTTTTTTCCAATTACCGTACGTGAAAAAGAAGGTACTCACTGTGTCTGTACGTGTGTCTGGCAGGTACCCGATGCATATAGTGTGGGTATAGGCTCGGTGTGATTAGGTTTTTGCTCTGTGTATAATGGATATAGAGTGCGTGAGGAAGATCTCTCTGGGGGTGCTGGGGCGGGGGGTCTGCTATGCATGAGCGAGATCTGTGTGTGTGAGGGGGATTTGTTAGGGGATCTGCTTGCTGCATGTGATGACTGCACAGTATTTGTGTTGACTATATTTTGAGTAATCATATACGACATTAAATGGTATATTAACGCATATACTGCCCTATTCTTTCTGTGCTTATACTATGTAGGACGAGCATACACTGTGTGTAATTCATACATCATATGTGTGTGATAAGTACAGGCTGTATGTGGAGTACATATTGTGTAGGCTTCTGTGAAGGGTATACCCTGAGTATGGTGGGTACACACTGTGTGGTGGCTGTTTGGAATAGTCTATAAGGCATATACAGTGTAGAGAAAGGATATACAGTTTATGACAGTATACACCGTGCAGGTGATGGAAACACTCTGGGGGGCGGACATGCTATGTGATATGGATGCTCATATACTATGACAAATATACATGGCGTGGGGTAAGTTTACAGGTAAGTGTGAGTACCTGCAGCGTATGAAGTATACATTGTGTGGTGGGTATAATTTGCAAGTCATAGGTACATACAGTATATATAACGGACACATTCTTTAGCAATACACTTTGTGTGTGATGAGTATGCACTTTGTGGGACAAACAGGCACCGTGTGACCTTACACTGTAGGGATATTCGGTGTATGAAGTAGCCGTTGGGATGGGTCTACTCCGTGAACATCAGGCATCCTGTGTGTGTGCAGCTTATGACGGGAACATAGGGTGTGTGCTGGGTGTGAGCAGACAGAATGGTCACTTTGCAGGCAGGAGACGTGGCAAGCAGCAGCTGGGTCTTTATCTGTTTCCAGAACCCTCAGACCCTTAAACCCACCAACTACACTGTTTCAGGTTCTTCCTCAAGTTCTTCCTCAAATGCAACCAGAACTGCCTGAAGAACGCAGGGAATCCCCGAGACATGCGCCGCTTCCAGGTGGGTCTGGGGAGAGGGTCCCCCCTGTAAATCTGTTCTTTCCTGACGGTGGGAGTTAGGGGGAGGCTAAAGCCCTGTCACCCTAGGAAAGGCCCGGAGGGTAGATCCCTGCCCAGCCCAGCACTGTGCTTCAGGGTCTGGTGCCTGCTGGGGGTGGAGTGGCTCCATCTCAACTTATGCTGGCTGCCAAGGGAGGCTTCATTAGAGTCCCACTTAAGGAGATGCTAATTGTGACATTTTTACATGATTAACGACCTAGCTAATTTGCATAGCGTGAAGCAGAGAGCAGCTGCCCTTAGCACATCCCCAACCTGCACACCCGTCCCAGCGAAGGAGGGGCGAAGAAGGCAGCCCCAATTTCCTCCCAAGGGTGGGGGTTCCTGCTGACGGGTTCTCAAGCTGATGCTGCACCTCCGCCCCCATCAGAACTCTCACACCCACTTACCTAAGACCCATTCCTGCCTTGGAGCCCCAGGGATGCAGCCTCAGGCTGCTCTGTATGTGCAAAAACAGTAGCCACGCCACCCAAGGAGACAGGTTTTTTTGTTTTTTGTTTTTGTTTTTTCCAGAGCTCTTGATTTTTCTAGCTCCTGGGGGTCAGTTTCCCTGGGCAGCCAGGGATGGTGCTTCTGGGGTGGCACCTGACCCAGCTGGCTCCCCTTCCAGCAGCCCAGCCCCTGAGGCACTGCAGCTCTTCCCCATGCCAGAGACCCTGAATTCTGGCATCCAGCCACCAGCCTCAAGTTGCTGGTCGTCCACAGCAGTTCCCTCCTGGGAGCCTCCCTCTCTCCAGGGCTCCAGCCAGGCTGGCCTCGGCTCTCCCCGCAGGTGGTGGTGTCCACGACCGTGAGCGTGGACGGACACGTGCTGGCCGTGTCCGACAACATGTTTGTGCACAACAACTCTAAGCACGGCCGCAGGGCGCGCCGCCTGGACCCCTCCGAAGGTCAGGACTCCCCGACCAGTCCCACTGCCGCAGGCGCAGCCGACCCCAGGCCCCACCTTGGGGCCAGGCCCTGACCCGGCTCCTCTCCTGCCTCCCAGCTGCCACCCCCTGCATAAAGGCCATCAGCCCCGGAGAGGGCTGGACCACGGGCGGCGCCACCGTCATTGTCATCGGGGACAACTTCTTCGACGGGTTGCAGGTCGTGTTCGGGAATGTGCTCGTGTGGAGTGAGGTGGGCCACCGCTGCCAGACTCCCTCCGGGCCTTGGGGCTGCACCCTCGCCCCTCCCCTCGTGGAGTCGGAATTTGCAGGCTTCCTCTCTCCCTTTTCAGCTCATCACGCCCCACGCCATTCGGGTGCAGACACCCCCGAGGCACATTCCCGGAGTGGTGGAGGTAACCCTGTCCTACAAGTCCAAGCAGTTTTGCAAGGGAGCCCCCGGCCGCTTTGTCTACACAGGTAAGGAGTCAGGCGTGGGAGGGGAGGCCGAGGGTGGGTGGAAGGAGCTCCGTCCTGTTTACCGCGCCGACCCCTGGTCTCCCAGTTACCCCAAAGTCTGCCATTTGGCCACGCCCCCTAGCGGTTGCTTTCCTTCCTGTCCCGGCCACCCACCTGTTCTGTACGACCCCACCTCCTTCGACTTTCTTTCCCTTTGCTTCTCTTTCCCTGGCCTCTGGCTTCTCAGTCCCCTCCCAGGCGCGGAGTCTCCGCCCTCCTCAACATTCTCTCTACCTTGGGAGTTCTCACCAGAGTGTCTAGAACGTCCCACTCCCCAGGGTCTAGCACATTTCCACGGGGATGTTTACTTCAAAGGTGCCCCCAAATAAGCTCACAGCTCCCTGAATCCTCCCTGGGTCTCTTGGTTTTCCCAAGCCTCACTCTGCATGCATACAAATACACACACACCTTGCAGGAAGCCAGGGCAAGAAGTTAACACATGACCTGAGTGAAAGCCACTCCCTGAAGATGCAGGGTAAATCCCCCATCCCGGCTCTGTTTGGCCACTGGTCATAATCCTTTCCACCTCTGCCCCAGCCCAAGCCACCCACTTCTCCCTGTCTCTCCCACCCTACCCAACAGATAGTCACCGAACCCTTTGCGGGGCCCCCCACCACTTGGTAGCGACCCTACTTACTGTCTGGTAGTTAGCGGTCTAACGGGAGATTCAGCAGTGCACACAGGGGTTGGCGGCCAGGGAATTCCTCCTGGAGGGAGTGAGGGCTAAACTGGGACTGGCGGGAGGAGTGAGGAGATAGAGATGGGGAAGGAAAGTCGTCTGGGGAGAAGGGAGGGGTACGGGAGTGCAAAGACCTAGAGTGAGTGTTTTACACCTTGGAGTAAACTAAAGAAAATCTCTAAATCTGAAGTTGGAGATAAGGCTTTGATGCGGGCGAGTTAAGTTGGGGTGACGGATAAATGGAGATTGTTGGGGGGCGGGGCTCTGTTTTTTTTTAATATTTTATTTATTTATTTTTAGAGAGAGGGAAAGGGAGGGAGAAAGAGAGGGAGAGAAACAGCAATGCACAGCTGCCTCCCACACGGCCCCCACAGGGGCCCCCACAGGGGACCCGGCCGGCAACCCAGGCACGCGCCCCGACCGGGAATCGAACCGGGACCCTATGGTTCCCAGCCTGAGCTCAATCCACCGAGCCACGCCAGCCAGAGCTGTTTTATAACAAATAATTCATTCTGATAAGACCAAATGTAGACAGAAAACTCCCCCTCCAGTTTTGCGGAAACTAATATGTATATACAGTTTCCCTTTTGATGATAAGAAAGGAACTAAGGAAACTTCGAACTCCTTGTGCGTGGAGTTTCCGGGAGGTTTGGGCTGGGCTGGGTGGAGGGGTCTGCAGCGAGGCTCCCGGACTGGCGGCTGGTCGGCGGGGCCCTGCGCTCGGTGCTGGGACCCAGCGTCTTCCAAACGCGGCCGCTTTCCCCAGCCCTCAACGAACCCACCATTGACTACGGATTCCAGAGGCTACAAAAAGTCATTCCCAGACACCCCGGAGATCCCGAGAGGCTGCCCAAGGTAGAGGGGCGCGGCAGGGCAGGGATGAGGGTGTTCTGTGGCTTAGAGCTGGGGGGTGGGGTGGAGAAGAGGGTCCCCTGCCGCTCTGTCGCCCCCCGGGGACTGCTCCTTGGTCCCGCTGTCTCCTCCCCTGCCCCCAGGAAGTGCTGTTGAAGCGGGCGGCAGACTTGGCGGAGGCCCTGTACGGAGTGCCCAGCAGTAACCAGGTATGGCGCCTCCTGCCGCCTCCCAGCGCCGCTGAGCCCGGGGCTGTCCCTGTCCCGGCGCCCGCGGGTGCCCGGCGTGCCCTACTCGTGTCTTCACAGGAGCTCCTGCTTAAGCGTGCAGCGGACGTAGCCGAGGCTCTGTACAGCGCCCCCCGTGCACCCGCGCCACTCGGGCCCCTGGCCCCCAGCCACCCGCACCCCGCCGTCGTGGGCATCAACGCCTTCAGCAGCCCGCTGGCCGTCGCAGTCGGGGAAGCCACGCCGGGCCCGGAGCCAGGTGCGTACCGCAGTTCCCGGCGCGCCGACAGCCCCTTCCCGGCCGCACTGCTCTCCTGACCACCGCTCTCTCACAGGCTACGCCCGCAGCTGCAGCAGCGCGTCCCCGCGTGGGTTCGCGCCCAGCCCGGGCTCGCAGCAGAGCAGCTACGGCAGCGGCCTCGGAGCGGGCCTTGGCGGCTACGGGACCCCGGGAGTGGCTGGCCTCGGCGTACCCGGCTCCCCTAGCTTCCTCAATGGCTCCACGGCCACCTCACCCTTCGCCAGTGAGTGCCCCCTACCCAAGGAGGGAAGAACCAGGACCCCGGGGAGCAAAGTGGGGCTCAGCCCTGTCTCCTCCCAGCCCTGGGGGTGGGGGGGCTTCCGGCACTTGTCCGGCGAAGACCGACACTGGCCTTGCCATTGGATGCCAGGCTGGCCTGCGTTCGACCTCTCTCTCTCTCTCTCTCTCTGAATTTGGGGGCGGGCCATTCAACTCGACTCCTCGGTTTCCCTTTGCTTCCCCTGGGGCCCCTGTCCCCTGGGGCCTGGGGCAGTTATTGCATCTTTAGCTCTTTTTGCTTACTCGGTACACATCGCTTCTAGTACTTGTGCTGTCCTGAAATGGGGTTTTAACTAGGGGACATCCCGCTGAAACCTGGCGGACGGCCACCTTTCCATCTTATACTAGGACTTTGGGAGGAGGATGGCTCCCCCTGCCGGAAGCCTGAGGGAACTCAGGGCTCAAGAAAAGTGGGCTTCCACCTGGCACCACACTGCGCTGTAGCATTGTTCTGATAGGCCGGGGTTGAAGCAGGGAAGACGTGGCTCCCTGCCGTGGGCCCAGGTAGAGCGAGCGAATTCTGTGTGGTCAGACAGCTGGATTCAGAGTTTGAGTGTCCAAATCAGGAGCTGTCATTCAGCACGTTATTCACTTTGAACGTCAGTTTCTTCAGTGTAAAATAGAATCGTTGTCACCCCCTGCCTAGGGTTGTTCTTAGATCTGAACGTGTCACTGGGCACTAATCATCCTCTGTCTGGCTTCTGGGGGTGGGGCAGTTCAAAGCTAGGTGGATGGGCAACAGGGCCTTTGTGCTTTTACGTCTGCACTGACCTCAAGTCCCTCTTTCCAACACCAAGTTGCAGAGCAGCTTGTTTTCAGCTCCTTATAGCTTAGCTCTTGGGCAGACATTTATAAAGCACCGCCTGTGTGCAAAGCATCTCCCTGCCAATTGTAAGAGAGTCTGTACCTCAAGTCCTTGGGGGGTGCTGCTGAGCCAGAAGGCTGCCCTAGGAGAAGCTGGTTGTGGCTTTTCCTGTGGTTTCCTCACCTGTTCCCTGTCTTGTTTGCTACTGCTGAGGATCCAGATATCTGGCCACCTGCCTAGCCTTTCTTGCCAAGGGCCTGCATCCTGGGCACTGCTCTTTCTGGCTGTGGGTTTGAGTCTGCCACTCTCCTGGACTCAATTTCTGGAAACATGGGCCCCATATTCCTGTGTCCACACAGGCCATGGCCCTCTGGTATCCCTCCCAAGACCTCTGTCTCTCCTGGCCATTTGCTCAGGCCAGTGTGCGCTGCTCTCACTTCCCTTCAGTTCTGGGACAGTACTCTTAAAGTCTGTCTCTGGGTGCCCCTTGGATTGAAGCTGGTGGAGTCTGAACCAGCAACCTCCCTCCCCCACTGTACACACAGTGCCGTTGCCAGTGGAGGAACACACGGCCCCAGTGGGCAGAAGCCAGGCCACCTGGAGTCTCCCTATTCATCCTGAGGATCGAGAATTCTAGAGCTGCTTATGCCCCACCTCTGGCATCAGCTGGGGACACCCTGGACTGATGGGTGGGGACACCCACCCAAGGGCCAGTCCCATCCTTTAACACTATCTTGACTAGCGCTTGCCCAGGTCCCAGCGACTCCTCATGTGCAGAATACTTTGTGGTACAGCTTCAGGGCCTGTCATTTTCACTGAGTGTACCAGGACGTGCCTAGGATGACATACAGAACTGTCCCAGACAAAGGGTTTGGGGCTGTTTAGGCTGCCCCTTGGTCTTCTACTTTGGCCACCAGCAGCCATGGACTGACCCACAACTCCCGGTTGGACCCAAGCTATATATAACATGGCTGTGAGCCCTTGGCCCTGAGAAAGAGTAAATTTGTCTCAAGCCCTCCATGGAGCTCTTGGCCTCATCTGCTGGCAGTGAGCATTGTCTTAAAGGAGATGACCACCCATGGGCTGAGGACGTTTGGAACGGGGGTGGGAGGAGCGCTGTATCAATGTGTGGGGGGGGGGGTTGGTTTGATACCAAAGATAGCTAGCTTTCTCAAGCTATTGATTTCCTCCAGAAAGCCCAGCCCCTACCCCATAGCCAGCCGTTTGAACAGCACTGAAATCACAGCCTGATTGATCTTTAGGAAACGCAGGGAACTGGGTCCAGGTGAGGATAGAGAAAGAGGGATTCGGACATGGCCTGGGCAGGCTCCCGGAGAGGAGGCCAGGGGTTGGAAGACAGGAGAATCTGATAATGTGGATCCCTATGCCTTTCTTTAAAATTGACCAACAGGAAGAGGGTGATACAGGCCCCAGGATGGAGATGAAAGGACCTGTATTAAGAGCCCGGGGTAAGGGGTGATTGGTAAGGAGGGTGTGTTTGTGGAGGAAGTTAAAGTGCTTGGTGTGAGCTCTGACCTCGCACAGAGAGGCCTTGTAACAGGAGCCTTCATGTACCCCCAAGCTCCGGCCCTGCCCACTTGCCCTGTCTCCACTATGAACCCCGATCTTTGGCTTGAACTTTGGTACTCCAGGGCCCATAAACGTTTCCCAGCACCTCAGACTCCCAGTGGTTTTCAGTAGAAACCCTGACTTGTTCTGTCTCTTGCTCATCCCCCATCTTTGGGTCCACATCCCGGTATCTGATTTTTGTTAGAAGTTCTAGTTTTGCTTTTATTTTTACCTAGTCTGACTCTGTCACCTCAAGCCCTGCCAAAGGGCCCCCATAACCCCCCAAAATGCGAGTGTTGACCCAGCACCTCAGAGGCTCCCAGCCTGCCACCAGGTCCTGCCCTGTACTTGTCTCCCCAGGACCCTCCCAGCCCCCAGTGAGGCCTGGGCCTGCGGTCAGCAGCCCACGCTGCTCACTCTGGTGCTGTCTCCCTGTTGTGTCTCCCACTGCCTTCCCTGCTGCGCCTGCCCCTCCCCGCCCCGCCCCGGAGTCATGCCCTCTAGCCCCCCGCTGGCCGCTGCCTCCTCCATGTCCCTCCCGGCTGCCGCCCCCACCACCAGCATCTTCTCCTTCTCGCCTGTCAACATGATCTCCGCTGTCAAACAGAGGAGCGCCTTCGCCCCCGTGCTGCGCCCACCCAGCTCCCCACCCCAGGCCTGCCCCAGAGCCCACGGAGAGGGGCTTCCAGGTAAGTGGTCCATTTTGCCCCACTGTGGCCTGCTGGAGCAGCTGGGCTTGAGGGGCCCATGCCATCCACATCCCCCCAGAGCCTCAAGCAGGTTGACCATTTCTCCCTGGAGGGTACAGAGCAAGGAGCTCCGCAGGGGCCCAAGGGGGTCCATCTGGACCCCACTTCCCTGGGCCTCATAGTTTGGGGTGGTCACCACTCTGGAGGCTACCAACTGGCCACTTGACCAAGGGAAAAGGGACTCAAATTCCAGTTGGAGAGGTCTGAGAATTATCCCAAGGCCCTACCCCCACCCAGTCGAACCCAGAGCAGAGAGACTAGAGGAACCCCACATGGACTGCAGGCTTTTGACCTGTGCGTCCACTGGAGGGTAGCGCACACCACTGTGAGGGACTGGGTCACTCACTGGTTGGAAGGGGACTGGCTTTGGACAAGGTTTAGCCCAGCTTCCCCTTTAGCCCAAGGTTTAGCCCAAGGTTTACGGGCTTCTCTCACCTCCCTTCCTTGGGGCTGGTCGGAAGCCCCAGCACTGTGCTGATGCTCTTCCCCATTTCACAGATAAAAAGTCGAAATCACATCACCCCTTCACATCCCATCTTTGCAGTGGTTGTCCTTTGCCATTTATCCGTTTCCTCCAGCTTAACGAAGCCCAAGTCCTAACCAATAGTGTATGGCTAGTCAAAAAAGTCTCGTCCCCTAGAGGAAGATGCCTCGTAGGGTGGGCGTGTCAGATAATGCTCTAAGTTGATTTGAAAGGGCAGCCATTTTTGCCTTGTTCTTCTTAACTTAAGGGTACCTAGGGCTTAAAAATATAAGGAGTAGGGAGGACAGAGGGCCCTTGGTTTCTCCTGATTTCTGCTGCCAACAAAGAGAAGCATGGGAGGTCGTTAGGCAGGGGCGAGGGATGATGGAAGTACCACCCTCATGGAGATAGGGGAGGAGGACCTGCTGCCACCTCTGCGGCAGTGGGTGTCAGCGCTCCTGGAGGCGGGCCTTCTTTCTGTCCTGTCCGGGTCCCTGGCCATCTGCTTCCTCTCCTTGAGCCAGGCCCTCTGGAGGAGGCTGGCCAGGGCAGAGGAGCCCAGAGTCATCTCTCAGTTGAGGGAGCTAGGGCAGCAAAGGTTAGGTGAGGGACGTGCCTCCCCTAACTCTGCAATGCCGGTTCCAGGCCTGGGCCGGGGTAGCTGACTGCCTGCAAGGCTCCTGATGGCTCTGTACTCAGGGAGTGTTACATGCCCTGCATACTGTCCCCAGCCCAGAGCGGCAGGCAGGCAAGATCCCCAGACTACACACAGCTCTAGCCTCTCCCCTTGATTACTGCAGACCAGCCTTTTGAGGATTCTGAGAAGTTCCACTCTCCAGCCCGGGGGCTTCAGGGCCTGGCATACTCCTAATTACGGTAGGTCTCTGGCTGGCCTTTGGGTGGGCTGTCTCTTCAAAAGGCCGTAGCAGGGATGGGGAGCTGGGGTCCAGGTCTCCCTCTTCCGGGCCCATCTAGATAGCTGTCAGAGCCACAGAGCCTGCACAGTGGCCCAAACTGAACACATGTAGAGAAGTGGCTTCCTGTCCCCACGCAGCCAGCTTTCCTCCAGGACCTTCTCTCCATCTCCCAACCAGGTCTGCGGGTCTGGCCCCTGCTGGCCCGGACTGGAGGTCTCTCCGGAATTCACACCCACACCCTGGATGGTGACACAGACAGATGCAGGGCCAGGGCTGCGGACAGACCTCAACCCATGGGCCTGAGTGAGGAAAGGACTCCCTCCCCGTGTTCAAGGCCCCTCCAGCCCTACGGGCTTCTCTCACCTCCCTTCCTTGGGGCTGGTCGAAAGCCGCAGTCCTGTGCTGATGCTCTTGGTAGGAGAGCATCCCAGGGAGGTGCTGGAATGCAGGACTTCACTCTCTGGGTCCATTCCTCTAAAAGAGATGGACTTTGTGCGGACCTGGAACATCGGTTGGCAGGAGCGCAGGAAGGGGACCATGGGAGAGGACAGCTCAGGGAGAGGTGGCCTGGGAAGGTTCCATTTGTGTCTGGCCCATCTCACTGGCCCAGCATCCCGACTTCTCTCTAGGGCAAGGGGGATGCCCAGCAGCCTCGGGAGGCCCACCCAGGCTCCCATGGAGCTTCCAACGGCCTCTTGACCCCATGGCTGCCCCACTCCCACTGCAGCCTGCACATTCATGCTTGCCACATCATGAATCCCAGTGGGGGCCTCGGGCATGGCAGTGCAGAAGAGGGGGTACCAGGCCCCCCGAATAGTGGGTTTTCTTCCCAATAGATGTCTTACAGACTCTGGCTGGTCCCATAGAACCGTGGGATGGGCCCAGCTGCCCCTGGCCTCACACTCTGCTCTGCTAGGGTTGGAGAATACAGAACAATAAACACAGATGCAGGTGGCCGCCCGGCCTCTCCTGCCTGCTTCCTTGGCGTGGGTCTGCTTTTCTTGGTGGTTCTGCAGTTCTCAAGGCGGTTCTGCACCTGGGCGGCCTTCTTGCACCTTGGACTTTTTCAACAGCCCCAGAATTCAGCAGAGCAAGTATTCCCTGCCCAGGTCTGCTCTCGGGTACTGTGAGGGGTTATGGGGAATAGGCTAGCAGGCCAGAGGACCCAGAACACAGGATCGACCCTGAGAGCTCCGGCTGGGAGCACAGTCTGGCCACTGAGGACTCTGTCCCCCGGCAGTCTGGCCAGGACCATGGCAGGGATTGTCTCCCCCCAAGGTGGGGGTTGCTGGGAACTGGAATAGAGCAAACTAAACACTACCTAGTGTGCACAGGCCCAGAAGTAAGGTCCTTCCTGACTGGCGACTGCAGGGCCTCACCTGGGCTGGGTGGGGTAGGCTTTGGTACCCAAGGTGCTATCTGAGCAAGTCCTAACCCTCAGGCCTAGGCACTGTCTGGCTCTCCTGTCTCAGAGTTTCGGAGGGAGGGTAGTAGAGAAGCAAGATTCCTGGGTTCATTTACCCCCTCTCCTGGGGAGAATCCCTATTGTCCCTCTGAGACATGCCCCTAGACCCCCAAAGGTCTACCTGTCCGACCCCAGGAGCCACTTTTTTGACCCACTGTCCAGGAAGCCCAGTGTCCAGGCCCAAGCCTCAGGTTTTCTTCCCTCCTGGCAGCCCTCTGGCTCTGTCCTCTGGAAACCCTGTCCTTCCCTGATGCATGCGCCCATGCCCTGCAGCCCTCTGGACAAATGCCCCTGCTGAGGCAGATGGGCCGGTCCTACCACTTCCTTCTCTTGTGTTCCTGGCCAGTGCCTGGGGCCCATAACTGGCAGTCTTCTGGTCATCCTCCCCTATCCCACTGTTTGCCTGGTCTCCCCCCAGCTCCCGCTTCCAGCCTGTGCACAGATCCCAGAAGCCAGCCACCCCATGCCCTGCCCCCTCAGACCCTGAGCAGCTCCTGCACAGCTCTGGTCTAGTGGACAGTACTGGACAGTGGTCACGTCCCGGTTCCTGAGATGGGTCAGGTGCCATGGCTGATGTGATATCTGTCCCCGAAAATCGCTCAGCTGTGCTCAAACCACCATTTGAGCCAACACTGCCCACTCCCTAGTCCAGAGCGGGGAGAGCTAATGAATATGATGTTCGCTGTGGACTGAATTGTGTCCTCCCCGTATTCATGCATTGCAGCTTTAACCCTTCCGCCACGTGACTGTGTCTGGAGATAGAGCCTTTAAGGAGGTGATTGAGGTTAAATAAGGTCATGAGAATGGGGCCCTAATCTGGTTGAACTGGTGTCCCTATGAGAAAAGACCCCAGATCTCTCTCAAGGACACAGTGACAAGGTAACCTCAGACCCTTACTACAAGCCAGGAAGAGTCTTTAGTAGGAACTAAATCAGCTGACACCTTGGTCGCTGGTGCTTCTAGCTTCTTCTCTCTCCTGGCAGCACACATTTTGTTCTGACCACCCAGGCTGACTCACACAATTTTCTTTCCCACATGTCTTTGTTTGGGTTCCCCGAGAAACAGAACCTGAGACAAGTTTCCTGCCGGAGAACTCGGGTAGACAGGGCAGAACACACCTGAGTTTTTCCACCTGAGGAGCAAGGGAGCTGGAGTATTTATACAGCAAGATTTATGGATCCATGATTGAGGGCTTCTGGGGTGGCGGGGGGTGGGCAGTGGGGGGAGCACTGCCTTCCTGGCACTTCCAGTCAGCCTGTGGGTGGTTAAACAGGTCCTGGAAAGTAAAGAAAATTCTCAGGCAAAAAAAATCAGGTATTAGTAGCCCTGACTGGTGTGGCTCAGTGGGTTGGGTGTCGTCCCACTAACCAAAGGGTCGCCAGTTCAATTCCCAGTCCAGAGCACGTGGCTGGGTTGCTGGCCAGGTCCCCAGTTAGGGCATATGAGAGGCAACCACCGATCAATGTTTCTCTTGCACATCGCTGTTTCTCTCGTTCTCCCTCCCTTCCCCACTCTCTAAGAATAAATAAATCTTTTTTAAAATGCAGGTGTTGGCAGATGGAGTCAGATAGGGGTACACGGAAGAGGTAAAGATGAGCAGATGTGGGTGGGCATAACAGTGTCTGCCCTGGAGATGGTCCCTGGCATCAACCTGTGGAAAAGGAAGTTTTTTTGTTTTGTGTTTTGTTTTGTTTTTTTTTGGTGGGGGGGTGGTTTGTACTCGAAATAAGTTCAGAGTGGGCGCAAATTTTCCTTTATCTTCAGGTCCCTGCTCTCCTGAGATCATGTGACAGAAACTCTGCCCAGGTTATTTCTAGATGCCAAGTGACAGAGACCCTTATCAGCATCAGCCCACCCCCAGGCTTTTTTTTCCCATGGGGTCAATTGGGGTGGGAGTAGGATGGAGGTAAGACATTTGTTTACCTGATCTTCAGAGAGAGAACATCTCCCAGAATCCTCTGCTTTCTCCTCATGTTTCCCAGCAGAACCTGGCTGCCATGTTCTGCATCCTATGCTGGGGGTCAGGCAGCCTGGCTCAGCCGGGGTCCACGGTGGGCCTCAATGAGTCAAGGGAAGCCAGGCAGCAACTGAGGTCAGCGCTACTACTGGCTATTCTGCAAAACGTCCTTCTGCTCATCCCCACCCATACTGCTGGGGAACTTAGCTTCTTCCCAAAACAGAAGTCTCCCAGAAAAATGGAAACTGCTGTAGAGTTTGGAAAGGATGGTTTTTCAATAAATGGCATTGGGTCGGTTGTATATTCATACGAAAAAATTAAACTTGACCTCTACGTCACATCATGCACCAAAATCAGTTGCAGGTGGATTGTGGGTCTCAATGTGAAGACTAAACCAATAAAGCTTCATGCCCTTGAAGACAGGCTACGGACCATTTCACCACCATGCAGTCAACTTTACCATGAGGCGCTCATTGAACACATTTGAGGTGGTTCAGATGGACCCCAAAATCTCTTTTCCCCAGGATAACCTCTCCAAATAGGAAAAAGTTTACAGATCCTGCTGTCACAGGTAGTGATTCTCTGAAGCTCCTAGCTCCTGAGCCTGGGGTGGCCCTTTCCCCTCCCCACCCACACCTTTGCACTTCCACCCTGGAGCTTCCTTCCTCTGCTGCCGCCTCGGTGGCAGTAACAACAGGCATTGGATGATGGGAGGGAATGAGCTGCCTCCTGGAAGCCATGAGCTGGAAGTCTGAGGTTTACCAGAAGGCTCCACCGTGAGGTCCTGGTGGGCGTAGGGTATGGACCATTCCTGGGTACTCAGGCCCCTCGTTAATACTCCCCTGTCTTCACTCTCACAGGGTTTTTGATGACTAGAACTTCGTAACTGAATGTCGTCTAAGTTTTCAACCTTTTCTTTATGGTTAGTGCTACATTTACACTTTTAAAAATTCCTTCCCTATCCCCAAATCAAGAAGATATTTTAATTATTGTGTATAGTATAAGACAGAAATCAGTTTAATTTTTTTTCATATGGCTAACCAGTTGGCTCAGCACCATTCACTGAAATGACCATCTTTTCCTCACTGCATTGCAGTGGCAACTTTATCATTTATCCAGTGTCCATACAAGGGGGGGGATCAAAAAAAAACCAAAATTATCTTCTGGAGGATGAGCCACTTGTAGCACAGGCTTCCCCCACTAGGGAGTGTTCTAGGAACCCATCTGTATCAGTGTACCAACTGGCATTGTTGTGAGAGGCTGCATTGGGCGTTTGCCCATTTCATGATGGGTGATTTACGAGCGCTTCTGTCCACACTGCACTGAGTGTTCAGCAGTTTTTGACCAAAGTGGCATGACTCCCCCGTGCCCCACCCTCCCTGTTCACCCAATCTCACCCCAAGTAACTTTTTCCCCTCTGGATGAAAAAGGTCTTCAAAGGGAGACCTTTTGCCAATGTGGAAGAGATGAAACAAACAAAAAAAATGGCAGAAGCACCAAAAGGCATCAAAATCAATGAAGTCAAAGCTGTTTTGAGCAGTGGAAAAAAGTCTCGGTAGGTGTATTCCATCAAATGGAGAGTGCTTTGGAGGTGAATTAAGTTTGAACATGTAAGAATAAATACACATTTTTAATTAATAAATTCCAGTTTGGGGGGGTAACCCTCGTATTATGTACAGGTCTGAATTCTATATTCCGATCCATTGGTCTTTTTGTCTAGCTTTATACCAATACTGTGCTATCATAATTACTTCGAGTAGGTTTTTATACCCAGTACAGCAGGTCATCCAACCTAGTTATCCGTGACTCTCCTGGCCATGTTTAGTCCTTAGCATTTCCATATAAATTTTATAATCAGTTTATTAATTTCTATTTTTTTTAAACCTGCTGAATTTTCTTTGGGATTGCATTAAATTCCTCTATCAACTACTGGAGAATTGACACCTTTGATATACTGAGTATTTCAATCAAAGGATATTTACACCTTTAAAAATGTTCTTCATAGGATTGTGTAGCCCCTGTTTGGATGTCTTACACATCCTTCATGTATTCCTCAGTATTTGATTATTTTATGCTATTGTAAATATATCACTTTCTTAATCTCAGCTCTGTTTGTGGTGGGCAGATAGAAACGCAGTTGATCCTGCACAATGACCTGGCGTCCAGCCACCTCGCTTAGCTCACTTGTAGTATCTTACTCATAGATCATCTTGAATTTTCTTAAATATATAATTATATCACCTGCAAAGGACACTTTTATTCCTTCATTTCCAGTCTTTTTTCCTTTTCTTTTATTTTCTTGCCTAAATACTTTGTTTGAAGTCTCCGCTAAAATGTTGAACAAAAGTAGTGCTAGTAGACATCTCTGTTTTGTTCCTGGTGATGGAAGGCAAGCGTTGAACATTTTACTGTTAAGTATCATGTTTGGCTTTATAGATAAGCTTCTATTCTTAATTTGCTTTAAAAACTTTTAAATTATAAATATATAATTTGCCAATTTTTATGAAGTGCTTTTCTGCATGTTGAGATAATCGTGTGACTTTCTTCGCTATTTTGTTAATGTGGTAAATTACCTTCACTCTCTGTCTAATGTTAAACCATTGCATTAACTGTCTAATTACGTTTAATGGTGAACTCCTATGTGTTGTCTGCCCAGGGTAGGCCAGTTGTTCACACGTAGCCCCACTTCCCACTCCCCTCCTTCCCTTTCCCTTTACACAACTCTCCCGGAAGGCACCCAGTGGCCCTTACCTTCCCCACTTCTCTTCCAGAAGTTAGACTTTGGAGAAACGAAATTCAGAGATCTACAGGTCACCTCGATACTTCTTCTGCTACCTTCTTGGAGTAGGGCAGGGAAAAACACAAGAACGAATGCAAGTTAATTTCTCACCAAGTCGTTCTACCCCTCTCTAACTGTCTTTTCCAGGCTGGACTCTCAGCTCTGGGTCCCCCTCATGGGCAGTCTGTCCAGGAGCCCCCGCCTCCACTCCCTGGAGGAGACCGTGCGCAAACCTCTCCGCCTTGCCTCAGCCTTGGTGGGGAGCACAGAGTGGCAGCCCACCAGGGGGTGGGGAGCCTCTGGGTTTAGAGCTGCAGGGACTGACAATGAGAATGCGTGCAGAGGGTGGTTCGGAGTACACAGACCCCACCAGAGACGGGATGGAAGAGACTTCATGGCTCTAAAGATGTAGCAGAGGATTCCCAGCAGGGCAGTAACAGAAACAAGACCATTTTAATTTTATTCCTTGAGAAAAAAGGAGCCAAGTGTTTAAAAGGAGAAGGAAAAAACACCGTCAAGTAACAGGTCTGCGGCTCCCTGGGGCCCAGCATCCTCGCATTTTGGTTCTCCAAAGCCTTTCCTTCCTCGCCTGCCAGCCCGGGAATGAAAGCTTCTCCTGATGCACCCTGGGCTGGGCAGCAGGCCCCTCAGGCTTGGTTTCCAGGGCTCCAGGGCTGAGTTGAGGGAAGCTGCTGAGCTGCTGGGAGAGGGGAGGTGGGGATGTCTCCCCATGGCAGAATTGTAAAGGGCAGTCTATCTGGCACTATGACCAAGGGCCACTGCAGAGCCAAGAAGCAATCCTGTGAGTCCGGTTCCTGATGGCCTGTCTTGGGATAGGGTGTCATCAAAAAAGCCCTCTGACCTGGGTCCCTGCTTCTGCTGCTTGTCTTGAGTTTCCCCTACCTGGGAGCCTTGCTCCCCTCCCCAGGTCCTCTCCCTACTCACTCACCCAGAGCATGAGTCCACCTTCAGGTGGGTGGGGGATGGTCGGACCGCTTTTGGGCTGGCACCAACTCAAGCCCAGACAGCTTTGGCTTCTGTGGTGAAAGCTGGTTTGTCTGGGCTGCTCCCCAAGCCCTTTTTGGAGCTGGGCCCAGAGGGCCACCCTGCCAAGACAAATGGTGGCTGTTGGGTAGCATGTAGTGGGGCAGCCGCTGAGCAGGCCCAAATTGGCAGATCTGTCAATGGTGTTCCCGCTGCGGGCTCCACAGCATGGGGACCTACAGGGTCCCTGGGGGCAGGCTGGGCCAGGAGCAGGTACCAAGAGACCCCAGGACATCTCTCTGCTCCTGTTGAGTGAGACAAAAACATCCTCTCTTGATCTCACCTGAAAATCAAAAACCCCTAATCAAGCCTCAAGATTCACAGAATTCCTCCAAACGCACATCGTTGGGGGCGCAGCTCAGTAGCAGAAGGCCAGGGAGAGGGGACTGCGGGAGGTATGTGTGTCTGTGTGTGTGCCTGTGTGTCAGGGCTGGGAGGTGCTGCCAGAGCAGAAGAAAGAGCCCCAGCGAGGCTGCTGCTTCCCTCAACAGTGCAGTATGAGAGGGCTCCGCTGCCATTAGCTCCCTGGTTTCTTTGGCCTTGCCATGATCCCATTCCATTAGGTGGAATTCCCCAGCTGCAGAACCTGAAGTGGGTATTGGGGTGCCTGTGGAAGTGCCCTCTGGAAGAAGAGGAGGAAGAGAGAGGCAGGACAAGGCAGGGGTAAGAGCTAAGCACGAATGTGGTCTCAGCGGGAATCTAGCGTGATTCCCTACCCCGTGCTGGCCAGGGTCTGGAGCATGAAGGCACAGCAGTGGGGCCCTCTTTGTGGCAAGGACATGGCTATAACGCCCCTGCTCGTCATTGGCTGCAGGCTGCAGAGCGGGGCGGAGCATGGAACCCCTGGGTCAAGCAGCTCCCATTTGGCCAAGAGTAGTACTTGGGGAAAGGGGGTAGTCGTGAGTTGTTAGCAGCCAATGCTCCCCACAGTTAGGGGATGAGTGCATGGGCTGGTAAGGATGATCTGGGTAGGATACCAAGGACCTCCCATATACCCATCGACCTGGTACCTCCAAGAGTAGGGGCTGCACCTTTGTTGATGACATCAAAACTTCTTGGGTGGCAAGGACTCCCCTTCTGTATACTCCACGCCCATTTATGGGAGTGTCCTGGGCCACTGACACACAAAGGGCGGGAATCCAACAGGGAGACGAGATGAGATGAGGCTCAGCAGACCTCTGCAGCAGAGGTGGACACATGCAGCCAGGGGGGCAGTTGACTCAGTAGTGGTCACTCATTGGGTGGTGTCCACATTGGCTCTGCCGACCTGGGGCTCTCCGGCCTTTGTCAGAGGTGTCTCTGAAAGCTGGACCGACCTCTTTTCACTATTATTATTATTTTTTTTTAATCCTCACTTGAGGGTATGTTTATTGATTTTACAGAGAGAAGAAGGGAGGGAGAGAAACATCGATGTGAGAGAGTAACATTGATTGGTTGCCTCCTGCATGTACCCCAGCTGGGGATCAAACCCGAAACCTAGTTATGTGCCCTGACTGGAATCGAACCCACAACCTTTTCGTGTACAGGATGATGCTCCTACCAACTGAATCACCCAGCCAGGGAGACCCATCCTGTTATGCTTGTCGTCTTCCCCCTCCCCAGCCCCTCTGCGCAGGCTGGGCCTCACTTCCCTTCCCTTCTGCCTCTCAGATCAGGTGACCCTCAGCCGGCTCCCTGGGTGGGGGGAAGGGTGGCCGTCTTGCTGTCCCTCTAGTCGCTTTCCAAGATGTCTTCTTGGCATTGACTCCTGCTTCCCTCAGGCTTTACCTTTTGAGTCTCAAATGCCAATTTCCAAAGCAAAACAAAAAATACTGAGCCTGCTCTGTTTCTCCCTCTGAATTTCTGGGACGGCCGTCTTCATTCTCCTTTGGGCGATGTGAACACTGCTGGCTGGGTAGAGCGAAGAGCGCGTAAATGAGAAAAGAGGAGGAGGGAGGTTCCAGGAGAGGCGACATGGTGTCCCGAGAGTAAAGAGGGCAGTGGGCTCCCGGAGGGGCAGCTCTGGGAAGGGGCACTCAGGAGGAAGCTCACGGGAGGGAGGATTAGGACAAAATAAAAGATGTGGAAAGCAATTTATGCACCAAAAAACCACCTAAAACAGAAGAGCAGTAGAGACGTCTACTTCGGAGAGAATGGAGTAGATGTACATCCCTATTCCTTCACTAAGTAAAACTGAAAACCCTGGAATCTGTGTACAACAGTGTAAAAAATGCTCTGAAAGGTGGAGAAAAGGAGGCAGGTTATTTGGGGAAATCATATCTGAGGAAAGACTCCACAGTGAGTTCTCAGCAGGGGGAGGGGGTTGTTTGTTTGTTGTTATTTTGCCTCATATATTCCAGGTCTGGAACCGTAGAAGCCAGAAGTCCAAAAATGCCAGTGTTGTGGCAGCAACCACAAAAAGCACCGCCCCCCTGGCCCCAAACGTGCTCTTTCTAGCCAAGCAAGGGACAAAGAAAGGAGCGATTTGATGAGACAGAAGCTTTTAGACAAAATATTTCTACTCCAGCTCTGGCCAGTACTCAGTTGGTTAGAGTGCCATCCAGATATGCCAGGTCGCAGGTTCGATCCCCGGTCTGGGCACATACAAGTATCAACCAATGAATGCATAAATAAGTGGAACAACAAATTGATGTTTCCCTTTCTCTCCCCCTCTTTTTCTTTCTTTCTCTCTCTCCCCCCATCCTTCCTCTCTCTCTCTAAAATCAATTAAAAATATATTTCTACTGTGACCAAACCTCTGAACTAACTGTGGCCCTACCTACACCCACACCAGCTAAAGGCCAGTGAGGAGCCTCAGCTCTCACCCTTCCAGGCTGCAGTGTGGTACCCCAATACCTCCCCCCCGGGTGATGTTCAGGAAGCCCAAGTGGGGAGCTGACACTAAAGCTCATCCCCACCAGCTAATAAGAAGGTTCCCCCACCCCACCCATGTGTTCTCGCTGGCTCCTCAGTGAAAACCATGAGGGGAACCTGGATTTCTACCCCACTCAGCAGTGACAGGGTGACTCTCACCCTCCAGCTGGGATAGTGTCACAGGAAGCCTAATGGCAAGTCGGGACTTTCAGCAGGGCCCAGAGGTGACAGGCTACCCCCTACCCGAGGTGTCAGTGGAGATCACACTTGGGGCCAGACCTCCCACCTCTGCCCATCAGCAGAAAGGAGCCGCCCCCGCATGCGCGCACACACACACACACACACCCTGTCCCTGGTCCCACCAAAGGACCAGATTTCAAGGACCTTTTGGGGTAGACCAAATGCCTCTGTGGACGTTTTTGGACAGGACCAGATGTCCTACAGGGGAAAAGACATTTGTAACTTCAAAGCTCTAAGAAGCCAGTGGAATTGGATCACCAAACCGGATGTGCTCCCCCAATTCTTTCTGCACACAGATTTCAGTGAGCGACAGTTTGACATCCAACTGCGCACCGTGGTCTTTATTTCGTCCACGCTGCTTTCACAGACGTGGGGGCATTTACCCTGGGACATATCTCTCACTGGCTGAAACCGCCTTTGTCTTTCTCTCCATGGATCTCAAATAGCTTTCATCCCAAGCTTATGCTAGAACACAAGGTGTCTCTGTACAAATTAGAAAAAGATGTCCACTCCTCAAGTTAAAAAAGTGTTATATATTTCTTAATAATAATAATTAAGATAAACATACTGAAACACCTGCCCCTCCCGCCCCAAAGCTGAGAGTCTATGGTGTCAGCTGGCACAGACACTGGAACGGTATTCTTAAGTGATGAATGTGTTGTCTCCAGAACCCAAGGAGTCCACCAGGCACTGTGCTTTCTTCTTCGCGGTGACAGATGCAAGATGAAGAAATTAGCTTCTTCCTTTGGAGGAGAGATCCTGGCATACCCTTGGTTAAGGGATCCCACAGAACTCTACTGAAGCGGCAGTTCCCTAAATCTTCACAGGGTTTCCCCCATCATTTGGAGGGCGAGTGTCTTACCCAGCGTGATAACCCTGTCAGGCCCACGCTGCCCTGTGAGTCTGATGTCAGTAAAATAAAAGACCATTGTAGCGGACTGCACAACGTACAGACCACTCAGGTTTCTTCAAACTATATTATGGAAGCTGGGAAAGTTAACATAGCCCTACAGCAAAACTCTAAGCAAATATTTCTGTCCATTCTACATGAAAAAGAACTGATTCTGATCCTCTTTTGTAATTGAAATAGATTCTAGCATAGAATTCATCATATTAACAACAAAAAAAGAAAAAATATGTCATCTCAATAGCTTCCGAAAAAGCTAACATTCATTCTTAATAAAATCTAGCATCCATTCCTAATAAAAATATTCAGCAAACTAGAATTAGAAGGGGACCTTCTTAACATGATAAAAGGCATCTATAAAAACCTAATAGCTAGCATCAAATGAATGTCTTCCTCTTGAAAGTAGGAATGAGACAAGGATGTCCACTTTCACCACTTCTGTATGGGATTTCCTGTGCTTCTTTGATCTGAAAATTTATGTCTTTAACCAAATTTGGGAAGTTTTCTGCCACTGCTTCTTAATTCATATTTACTATGTTACTGGAAGCCCTAGCAAGTTCAATAAGACAAGAAGAGAAAGAAAGAAAACTATCCCTATTCACAGGTGACATGATCATCTATGCAGAAAACCTTACAAAATCTATTTTTATTTTTATTTATTTTGAGAGGGGAAGGGAGGGGGAAAGAGAGGGAGAGAATCATTGATGTAAGAGAGAAGCATAGATTGGTGGCCTCCCATACGCACCAGGACCGAGGATCACACCTGCAACCCAGGTATGGGCCCTGACCAGGAATAGAACCCGGGACCTCTAGGTTTGCAAGAGGACGCCCGACCCACTGAGCCACACCAGCCAGAGCCAGAATCTATTTTTTAAAAAGCTCATAGAACTGCCTTGGCCAGTGTGGCTCAGTTAGTTGGAGCGTCGCCTCTTCTTAACCTTAACCAAGGTTGTGGGTACAATTCCCGGTTGGGGCCCATATCTAGGTTGTAGGTTTGATCCTCAGTTCTGGTGCCTATGGGAGGGGACCAGTCTATGCTTCTCTCTTACTTCAAGTCTCCCTCCCTTCCTTTCTCTCCCTTCCCCTCTCTCTAGAAGCAGTGAGGAAAAAAAAATGTCCTCAGGTGAAGGGAAAAAAAAAAAGCCCCTAGAACTAATAAGCACCTTTAGCAAGGTCACAAGATTTGACATCAATATGTCAATATACAAAAATCAATCACATTTCAATATATTAACCTTGAACAACTGAAAAATGAAATTTTTGAGGATATTAGTTGGCTAAGGCTGTCGCAGACAGGGTGGCTAAAACAAAAGAAATTTACTTTTCCACAATTCTATCTGTGAAGTCCAAGATCAGGATGTTTGAAGATGTGGTTCCTGTGGACACATTCCTCCTTGGTTTGCTGGTGGACATCTTTCCACTGCGTTCTCATGTGGCCTCTTCTCTGTGCATGCATGTCCCTGGAGCCTCTCCCTCTTCTTATAAGGACATCAGTCATATTGGGTTAGGACCCACCCATCTGACCTCATGTGACCTTAATTATTTCTTTAAAGCCTCTATCTCTGTGTAGAGAATATAGTCACTAATATTGTAATGACTATGTGCGATATCAAGGGAGTGCTTGACTTATTGGGGGACCACTTTGTAAGTTACATAAGTGTCTAGTCACTATGCTGTACACCTGAAATTAATATAATATTGAATGTAAATTATAATTGAAAAATTAAAAATATTTTAAGGCTCTCTCTCCATATAGGTACATTCTGAAGTTCTTGGGGTTAGGGCTTCAAATAGGAATTTTTTTATGGGGACACAATTCAGTTCACACAGTACCATTTACAATAGCTCAGAAAGTGAAATACTTAGATATCCATTTAACAAAATATATGCAGAATCTGTATGCTACAAGTAACAACATGCTAATGAAAGTGATCAAAGAAAACCTAATAAAAGGAAAAACATACCGTGTTCACAGATTGAAGGACATAGTACATTTAAGATGTCAATTCTCCCCTAAAGTGACCTATAAATATAAAGCAATTCCTGTCAAAATCCCAGCAGGATTCTTTGTAGATGTAGACAAGCTAAATCTAAAATGTACATAGAAAGGTTGAAAAAAACCTAGGTCCTGGCTGTTGTAGCTCAGTGGACTGAGTACCAGCCTGCAAGCCAAAGGGTCACCAGTTCAATTCCCAATAAGGGCACATACCTGGTTTGCAGGCCAGGCCCCCAGTAGGGGGCGTGCAAGAGGCAACCACACATTGATGTTTCTCTCCCTCTCTTTCTCCCTCCCTTCCCCTCTGTATAAAAATAAAATCTTTTAAAAAATAAAAAAATTCAGCCCTGGCTGGTGTAGCTCAGTGGATTGAGCGCAGGCTGGGAACCAGAGGGTCCCGGTTCGATTCCCTGTCAGGGCACGTGCCTGGGTTGCGGGCCGGGTCCCCAGTGAGGGCCATGTGAGAGGCAACCATACATTGCTGTTTCTCTCCTTCTCTGTCTCCCTCCCTTCCTCTCTCTAAAATAAATAAATTAAAAAATATATATATTTAAAAAAAATAAAAAAATTCATTGAAAAATAAAATAAAATAAAAACCTAGAATAGCCAAAACAATTTTGAAGGGAAAAAAAAACCCAAAGATGAAAGGATTCACACTAGTCAATTTTTGAAGGGTTTTTTTAGTTAATTTTTTAAATTGTGGTAAAATATGCCTTTGAAAGCATTTTTAAGTGTACAGTTCATGACATTAAGTACATTCACAATGTTGTAAATGCTGGAAGTACTATTTCTAGAACTTTTTAATCATCCCAAACAGAAACACTGTACCCATTAAGTAATAACTCCCCACTCCCCTCCCTTAGTCTCTAATAACCTCTATTCTACTTTCTGTCTCTATGAATGTACCTTTTTTCAGTTTCTAATATAAGTGTAATCAGATAATGTTTATACTTTTATATCTGACTTATTTTACTTTTTAAATGTATTTTATTGATTATGCTATTACAGCTTTCCCAGTTTCCCCCCTTTGGTACCCCCATTCCTTCCCTATACTCTTCTTAACATCCCCCTGTCTATTCCACATCGACCAATTATGCTTCTTAATCCCTGAATCATTTCCCCCATTTTCCCCCTCCCCCCATCAGCTGATAACCTTCCATGTGACCTCCATCCCTGTGATTCTGTTCCTGTTCTGTTTGTTTGCTTAGTTGGTTTTTTTAGATCAGTTGTCCATAGTTCTGAATTTATTGCCAATTTAATGTTAATAGTTTTGATCTTTTTTTTCTTATGTAGTTCCCTTTAACATTTCATATAATACTAGCTTTGTGATGGTGAACTCCTTTAGCTTTACCTCATCTGGGAAGCATTTTATCTGCCCTTCCATTCTAAATGATAGCTTTGCTGGATAGAGTAATCTAGGTTGTAGATCCTTGCTTTTCATCACTTTGAATAATTCTTGCCAGTTCCTTCTTGCCTGCAAAGTTTCTTTTAAGAAATCAGCTGATAATCTTGTGGGAATTCTTTTACATGTAACTCTCTGCTTTTCTCTTGCTGCTTTTAAGATGTTCTCTGTCTTTAACCTTAGGCATTTTAATTGTGATGTGTCTTGGTGTGTTCCTCTTTGGGTCCAACTTGTTTGGGACTCTGTGCTTCCTGGACTTGTATGTCTATTTCCTTCACCAAATTAGAGAAGTTTTCTTTCATTATTTTTTCAAATAAGTTTTCAATTTCTTGCTCCTCCTCTTCCCCTTCTGGCACCCCTGTGATTCTGATGTTGGTACATTTGGAGATGTCCCAGAGGCTCCTTATTCTATCCTCATTTGTTTTTAATCCCTTTTTCTTCTTGCTGTCCTGACTGAATGCTTTTTTCTTCCTTGTGTTCCAAATCAGTGATTTGATTCTCGCCTTCATCCCCTCCACTGTTGGTTCCCTGTAGATTTTTCTTTATTTCACTTAGTGCAGCCTTCATTTCTGCCTTGGTCTTTTTCATGCTGTTGCAATGCCCAATGAGTTCTTTGAGCATCCTGGTAACCAGTGTTTTGAACTCTGCAACTGATAGGTTGCTTATCCCCATTTTGTTTATTTCTTTTCCTAGGGTTTTGTTCTGTTCTTTCATTTGATCTGTGTTTCTTTGTCTCTTCAATTTGGCAGCCTCCCTCTGTTTGCTTCTATGTATCAAGTAGAGGTGCTTTGACTCCCTAGCATGGCCTATTGTAGAAAAGGCATCTATAAATAAATTACGTGGGGTGGAGCCTTAAGTAATTGCCATGGTGGGGCAACTCGTTTCACCACTTCATGGCTTTGTGTGGGGCAGGGCTTGGAGAGAAGACAGTGCTGCTGCCTGGCCTCTGGAGCTTTGTCCAAGAGGAAGTTGTCCCCCCAGCACTCACCCCATTGCCAGTCACTTCACTTTATCCCCATATGCCACTTATGCCCTTTCAGCTGTTGCCCTGGTGCTGAATCCCAGAGGTGATGGGTCTGCGTAAGTCCTGAGACCTTTGTGGGCCCTTTGAAAGGAGTTTCCTGAGACTCCTGCAGTATCTTCACCCATCCCAACCCCCACCAGTTTTTACAGCCAGAAGTTAATGGGGATTTATTTTCCTGGCGCTGGAACCCTGGGCTGGATGGTCTGGCCTGAGGCTGGGATCACTCGCTCCCAGGGTATCCCTCCCAGTTTTTATCTACTACATGTGAATGTGGGACCACCATATCACCACCTCTTTGCATCTCTGCCCCTCCTACCCACCTGGATAAATGCGGCTTCTTTAAATCCTTGGTTGTCTTACTTCCATACAGCTCAATTTTCTGATGAATCTGGGTGATATTTGTTTTGTAACTTTTGCTGTAGTTGTGTGAGGAGGCAAAGCATGTTTACCTACACCTCCATCTTGACTGGAAATCAGTCCGCACTCCAGAATATTTTTTTTGCTAACTAGTTTTATCTTTATTGAAGCTGATATCAGAATTTTATCCCTTTTCATAGTTGAGTAATAGTCTATTTATGTGTACACTACATTTTATTTATTTATTCAGTTTTTGATAAGCATGTGAGTTATGTTTACCTTTTGGCTATTATGAATAATGCTTCTATGAATATTGATATACAAGTGTCTGAGTTCCTGCTTAAAATTTTGGGGTATATACCTGAGGGTGAGATTGTGGGTCATTCAGTAATTCTATGTTTAACGTTTTGAGGAACCACTAAAACTCTTTAACAGCAACTGAAACATTTTACATTCTCACTAACAGTACGCAGGGTTCCAATTTTTCCACATTAGTGCCAACACTTGTTATATTCCATTTTATTGGTAATAGCCATCCTAATGGGTGTGAAATGCTATCTCATTGTGGTTTTTGATGTGTGTTTTGCTAATGACTAATGACATTGAGCAGTTTTTCATGTACTTATTGACCATTTGTTTATCTTCTTTGAAGAAAGGTGTTCAAGTCCTTTGCCCATTTTTGAATCGGCTTATTTTGTTATTGTTGAATTATAAGTGTTTTTATGTATTGTGGATACTTAAATTTCTGTAAACATTCTCCCCCATTCTGTGTGGGTTTTTTTTTTTTTGTTTTAAGATTTTATTTTTATTTTTAGAGAGAGGGGAAGGGAGGGAAGGAGAGAGGGAGAGAAACAGCAATGTATGGTTGCCTCTCACATGGCCCCCACTGGGGACCCGGCCCACAACCCAGGCATGTGCCCTGACTGGGAATCGAACCGGCGACCCTTTGGTTTCCAGCCCGCACCAAGTCCACTGAGCTACACCAACCAGGGCCTGTATGTTGTTTTTTCACTCTCTTGGAGTAGTCTATGGTGCTAAAAAGTTTTTAACATTGATGAAGTCTAATTCATCTATTTTTTCTTTTGTTGCCTGTGCTTTTGCTGTCCTATTCAAGAAATCATCAACAAATCCAATGTCATGAAGATTCCCTGTGTTTTCTTCTAGGAATGTTATAGTTTTACCTCTTAAGTTTAGATTTTTGATGCATTTCTTAGTTAAGTTCTGTATAAGGTCCATTCTTTTGCATGTGCACACCAGCCAACTTTGGGATGTGCCATAAAGCTAAGACATCAAGACATTGCAGTGTGAGTGACAGGACAGACACACACCAGTGCCACAGACTGCGGCTTCCAGAAATAGATCCACACAGATGGCATTTCAACGGAGAAAGAACAGGTCTTCATCAGAAGGTGCTGGAAAAACTGGACCTTTGTATGCAAGTAAATAAATAAACAACCTTGATTTACATCTCACGTATACAAAATCTTACACAAAAGGGATTATAAATCTAAATGTAATATGTAAAACTAGAAAACTCTTAGAATAAAACATAGGGGAAAGTCTTCATGATTTTTGGTTAATCGAAGAGTTCTCAAATAGGACACAAAACAGTACCATCTACAAAAGAAAAAAAATGATAAATTGAACTATACCAGAATTTAAAACTTCTGCTCTGCAAAGAACACTTTTTAAAAGAATAAAAGCATAAGCCACCATTGGGAAAAAAAAAATTTGCAAAGCACATATCAGACAAAGGACTTGTATCCAACTCTCAAAACTGAAAAATAAGAAAGTAACCTACTCACTTCTTTTTTTAAAGATGTTATTCATTTATTTTTAGAAAGGGGGCGGGGGAGAAAGAGAAACATCAGTTTGATAGAGATACATTGATCGGTTGCACCCCAACTGGGGACCAAACCCTGAACCCAGGCATGTGCCCTAAGAATGGAACCAGCAACCTTTTGGTTTGCGGGATGATGCCCAACCCACTGAGCCACACCAGTCAGATCCCAAATTCTTTTAATGGACAAAAGAACTCTCTTTTTTACCCCTGGCTGGTGTAGCTCAGTGGATTGAGCGTGGGCTGGGAACCAAAGGGTCCCAGTTTGATTCCCAGTCAGGGCACGTGCCTGGGTTTCGGGCCAGGTCCCCAGGGAGGGCCATGTGAGAGGCGACCATACATTGCTGTTTCTCTCCCTCTCTTTCTCCCTCCCTTCCCCTCTCTCTAAAAATAAATAAAATTTTATTTATTTTTTTATTTTTTTAAGACCTGGCCCGCAACCCAGGCACGTGCCCTGACTGGGAATCTAACTGAGACCCCTCAGTTCCCAGCCCACGCTCAATCCACTGAGCTACACCACCAGCCAGGGCTAAAAATAAATAAAAATTTTTTAAAAATCTAAAAAAGAAAAAAAAAAAGAACTCTCTTTTTTGTCCCTTGTACGTGACATGTCACTTCTCTCTCTTGCTGCTGTCAGAGACTCTGTTTTTGGCTTTTTGACAATTTGATTCTATGCCTAGATGTGGATTTCTTTGAATTTGCCCTGCTGAGAACTCACTGAGCTGATGCAAAAACACTGGACCAGGCTAGAGATTCGCCGTTGCCAGCGACAGCACAGGGGAGCTCTTCATGTCTGTGTCTCCGGTGGTGGTTACAGGGATCTTACGTGTGACTCACTGAAGTGTGCGTCAAAAACTGGATTTTATTGTTTGTAATTTTTTATAAACATAAACAAATAATTTTTTAGTGCATAAAATGTTCCCAGAAAGTTCAAGATACATTTTTAAGTGAACACCAGTGCACTCCCATCAGATAAAGGAAAAGTGTATTGCGAGTACTCTGGAAACACCCCACGTCCCCTTCCCCGATCGTTACCCCATGGCTCCCCCAGAATCAATTGCTACCCTGAATTTTATCATAATCACGCTCTTGATTTTCTTTATCACTCATACATCCACAAACAATATAAGCCAATTGTTTTGTTTTTCTTATTTCACTCAAAAATTGTCTTTGTGAGTCATTATTCATGTTGTGTGTGTTTAGTGATTATTTTCATTCCTGTGTACAATTCCATTGCATAAGTGCACCGTGTTTTATCCTACATTCTACTCTTGACTGTCATTCGGGCTGATTCCAGTTTGGGTCATTACAGAGAAGTCTGCTATAAGCACTTATTTACATGAATCTTTTTGCACAGGTGTAAGAGCTTCTCTATAGTATGCATTGTACACAGGGACGTCTGTGTGTTCAGTCTTACCAGATTATGCTGAAGTGCTCTTCATCTTTTTTTTTTTTTAAGATTTTATTTATTTATTTTTTTTACACAGAAGGGAAGGGAGGGAGAAAGAGAGGGAGAGAAATATTAATGTGTGGTTGCCTCTCACATGCCCCCCACTGGGGACCTGGCCTGCAACCCAGGCATGTGTCCTGACTGGGAATCGAACCGGTGACTCTTTGGTTCGCAGCCCACGCTCAATCCACTGAGCCACATGGGAATCGAACCGGTGACCCTTTGGTTCGCAGCCCGTGCTCAGTCCACTGAGCCACACCAGCCAGGGCTGAAGTGCTCTTCATCTTGTCACAAAGGACAAGTGGGATGCAAAGACAAACTCCTCTAGTGACACACGGCACAGACACAATTATTTGGAGTTTATTGGCGGGAACGTCCGGACAAAGAGTTGGGGGGGAGCATATACTGCCCCAGAGACCTTTGTCCTGAAGGTGGGCGGCTCTGCCAGGCAGGGTTGATCTCACTGTTGAAAGAGCTCCAGAAGGGCCCCAGTCTCATTCTGCTTTACATACTTATCAGGAAAGCAGGAAGGATCTGGGAACCTCTTGGCAACTATGTAGCAGAGGGAGCTTTCTGGCCAGGGGAATGTCTTATTAGAAGTGGAGGAAAGCCAGAGCTTGGAAATCAGCTGGGAGAGTTCACATGCCATTTCAATTATGCTGAACGAGCGGATTCCAGGCTACGCAAGGAACAAACCAGGGTGTGTTCAGTTATGTCATTATATAATGATGTCCCATTGTCTCTGGTAATTGTCTTTGCCCTAAAGTCAGCAGTATTTGATATTAAGATGGCCACTCCTGCTTTCCTTTATTGCTGCATGAAAAATTTTTTCGTTCTTACTTTCAAGGTGCCTATATCTCTATATGTGAAGTAAGTTTACCGTATCTTCAGTAATATATACTCGGGCCATGTCTTTTTATTATTCTATGCACTTATGTGCATTTTCATTATGCACATTAAACTCTGATGAGTAAAAACAAATCCTTTTTTTAGAAAAGTTGACGCTGTGTAAGAGGAGGTGGAGGTGGGGAGAAAAAGTGCAGGGAGGTGTGGCCTTAAGTCCCTTGTGGTGATCTCAGAATGAAACTTTGAGGGGCAGAGACAGAGACGCCCCAAGAAACAAACAGTGCAACAGCCCAGCTCTAGGCAGAGCTTACATAGCAATAAGGTACATGAAGTCTTTACACCATTTTTTACCTATTTGCCCCATTCCTGCCTTTGCAAGCTCTCCTGTGAGTTGCAGGGGGGCAGGAAGCCTGGAAACCACATTTTATGGCTTCCTTGCAAGCTAGGTTACAGTTACATGTTGCCAGTGGACTTTATAGTTTGGAGATTAGAAAGGGGGAGGAAGAAATTACTGTTTCTGGCTCCAGCCACGGCAGGCGACCACCGCGGTCACAGGTGGCCCCGGCTCCTTGCGGGCTCAAGCACCAACGCCAGCCAAACACAGGCTCATCAACGCCAGACCACCGGTGTCCCCAGCCTTCTGAATTCCAGGTAAAATTCCCTCCTCCCTTCATCTTTTTTTTCATCCAATTCTTACAACATCTTGATATCCAGTTTCCAGGGTTACCACAGACTGACGCCTGACATTCTGAAAACTAACCAGATCCTGCCATTTTTACCAACTCTTCAAAAATGGCTGGTGATGGAAATCCAGATGCTCAGCTTTTCTATCTTTGGTTCTCTCCTCCTTGGACGTCTCCCCGTCCGTACCCCCACACTCAGCCCACCTCCGGTCTAAACTCCTAGAACCATCACCTGTATCACATCCTTGACTGTTCAAGGTCCTGTTGATCTGCGCTGTTGTATTTCACGTGTCTGTAACTCCTGTCTGCGCTCCCACAGCAACCAGCCCCTACCCCGGCATGCCTCACACTGTACTCAACTGTCCCCTCTTGACCAGGAGCCCCAGGTGGAGTGGGCAGTTTATCCTTGCCTCCTTGCATACTTGGCACTGAGCAGGTGCCTCCAGAATGTTTGACAGTACTGTGTGATATGTTGATGAGTTGCTCTACTAAGCCCTAAGTTAAAGAGAACACAGGTGGGGTTGTCTTTCCACACTCTCTCTCCAGAAGTCAACCGATGAGAGTATGCAAGTGTGTGCAGAGCTGGATCTAGGATCGGGGAGGAGGGCCAGCTGAGGCCCGGCCCAGGGAGAGGGTCTGGGACAGAGTTCACGGGAAGATTGGCTGGGGTGCCAAGTAGCTTTAATGGGCCTGAGCACCTCCTCCCCCACTTTTCCCTCCCTCCCCACTCTTAGTCCCCCTCCTGCAGTTCCGGACAGGTCCAGCCTGCCCAAGGCTCTGGGGCTCTTCAGCAGGAGGTGTTAATCCTTGCGTCCCCTTAGCCGCTCCAGCCGCCTCCGGAGGTCTGGGGGCACCTTGGCCCCAGCCGCCAGCAGCTCTCGCAGTCTCTGTTTGGGAGTCTTGGTGAGGTAAAAATTGCAGGGGACAGGGCCCTCTTCAAAGGTGACCCGGCAGCTCCGTGTCACTGAGTGGTAACCTTCAGCACTGGCAGTCACCATGTAGTCCCCTGGGGTCAGCAGGCGCCAGTAATCCCCACCCCTCGCTGAGAGGAGTAAAGAGCAAGATCAGGGCCCAATGATCCTCAGCTTCTGGCCCAACCTAAAGCTCTCCCACACCTCCCCCTCCCCTCCCCACCACACACACACACCGGTTGTGACGTCATGGTTAATCCCATCCACAGCAATGACGGCATCCGCAATCCCGAGCTCCGTGTCCTTGTCCCGCACAACTCCCGCAATGCCCAGGCGCACCTGTGTGAGGAAAGGTGATCAAACCCTTTCCCTTCTGCATGAGACCTTGACCTTCAGTTCATTTTCTGGCTTTGTACCCCTGCAAACTTGATAAAGCTCGTAAGTCTACTAAGTTCCTAGGTGACGATACTCGGGTACAAATATCTCCTGTTGATAAACTGCATCAGGACCGAGAGAACTATAGATACCTGGTAGGAAGGCTGCCCAAAGTTCAATGACCCTTGTCACTGGCTTGTCACTTTGGAACCCTTGGAAACTACTTATGGAGTCATTGCAACGGACGTGAGTTCCCGTGGAGTATGGAGCGTCTATACCATGGCACTCGCCTACCATGGTCATTTCTGAGGACAGCCCTCTGAGAACAGCCCTGGGGCGATTCTGTGAAACACAGCTGAGCGTGCTGCAGGGTCTACTTCGACAGGCCAGCAGCGCCTGATGCCGCCCTGCTGATAAGCTGGGCTTCCTGTCCCATAGCCCTCCAAGCCAGTCTGATGGCCCGTGGCATCTTGTGAGTCAGAATGCTCAGTGGAACCTTAGATGACCCCACGGGGGGAGCCGCCTCTTGAATGGAGAGCAAGTCAGCCAGGAGCCACGGGGGTGGCCTATGGGCGGGGACTTGGGTCCGACCTGTTCCAGGTAGGTGAGGAGGGCCTCTCTGTTGTTCTCCCACTCCTGGGGCAGCTCGTTCTCGTGCGGGAACTTGTCACAGGACAGTTCCACAGTGATCTCAAAGCAGTTGGTGTGCAGGTAGCTGAAGTCGTTCATGCCTAGGGGAACCACTGACACTGGAGCCCAGGCAGGCAGGACGGGAGCCCGCCCTCCTGGGACCCTCCTCCGGGAGACACTCCCGGGTGGGAAGGGACAGCAGTGCTGCCTATGACAGCAGACTCTACTGGGGCAGGGCTATGGGGACAGGCCGACTCCACCCTCGAGCACGCACTCCCAGGGACCGTGTGCCAGTCGGCCCCGTTGATGATGTTGCCGTGTAAGGAGAAGTCCTGGTTGTGGCAGGGTCGGCGATCCGGGTCCTGCATGGCCCAGTTACTGCCAGCGTAGACGGTGCTGAGCCAGCGAAACACGACGTCATCCGGCGTGGGCGTGAGCTCTCGGGCAGCCCACGGGGTCCGAGTCATGTCGAAGGGGTAGGACACCACGAGCTCACCCCCGTGGAGGTTGGCGCTCAGCACAAAGGGGATCCGTTCCATCCAGTCGATCACCGCCCGCGTTTCGGGAGCCACCTGGATGGGGGCGGGGCAGGGGAGGTGGGAGATCGAGACAAGGGCCCCCAGGGAGCTCCTCCACCACGGCCCCCAGAATACTCACAGTGGCATTGGGCAGGGTGTAGTATGTGGGCAGTGGCAGGTGGTGGTTGGGGACAGTGTCGGGCACAAGCCCATCATCCTCTGCTTCCCACAACAGTGTGTTGAGGTCAGCGAAATTATGGTTAAGGTCAATGCTCTGCTGGGTCCAGCGGCCCTCTGCCCAGCCCACCAGCTCTGAACCCTGTCAGAGAAGGGGCTTGGTCAGCCAAGCAGGCTCCGGGCACGCGGGGAGAAGGAGCAGGGTGGCAGGTGGCCTACCCGGCGGAAGGCCGTCTCATAGCCATCAGGGTTCATGGAGGGCAGCAGGTGAATGCGTGTCTCCGTGAGCAGTCGGGTCACTCGTGGGTCCCCTCGCAGGAACTCATGGCACAGGAACTGCATCAGGAGCAGGAGCAACTCCCGACCCAGGGCTTCGTTCCCATGCATGCCAGCCACGTACCGCACCTCGGGCTCTCCTGGGAACGCACCAGGGTCACGGCCAGCTTGTGCCCATGGCCCTTCCCTGGGCCTGCCTCCCCCACCCCACCTGCCCATACCCAGCTCATGCTCCCCGGGATGGTCCGACATCTCCATCACATACAGCTTCAGACCCTGGTGGCTCTTCCCGATGCTGTAGATGCGGGTGATGTTGGGACACTGCTCATTCACCTGCTTCATCAGCTAGGGACGGGAGGAGTGGGGTCGTGTTGTGGGAGGGTGAGACCCAGGGGTCAGACCCCACGTGGCCATGGAAGGACTTACTAAAGCCAGTGGGGCCCACACAGATGGGGACACCATGGCATAGCACAGAGGGGAGCGGCAGAAGATGTGAAGAAAGGCTCAGACAGGGAAAGTGCCATAACAAGGAAAGAAGGGTGAGGCAGTGAGGGTGGGACGGGGCCATGAGGGCAGCCATCGCGGGTATGTTCTGGTGAAAAGGGGGACCCGGGATAGGCAGCTCCTCCCTCTTGGGTCATAGGGGTTATGTCTGACCTTCCTCATGGCCTTATAATTATGATGCCGAAAGTCCAGAGGGTTGGAGAATGCTGGTTCCGAATCTGGTGTAGGGTGAGTTCATGGGCAAGGGTGAGTTCCCAGTGAAGGCTGCACCCTGCCCATCCAGCCCTCGTCCGACTGCCCACCTGAGACCGGGCAGGCCAGGATCTCTGCCCGGAGGCAAGATGCACCTCCTTGGAGCCAGGTCTGGGGCAGCAGGCGAATGTAGCGGGCCACCTGGGGCTCAGGCAGCAGGTTCAGCACTGGTGTCTCTGCGTCCGAATTGGCAGGAAATACCTGGGAGTGTCAAGTCCTTTGGTGGGGCTGCTCAAACCTCAGCAACCTGGCCCAGGACCCAGGAAAGGAGCTCAGGCCTCCGAACTCCCCATCTAGCCCACCCTGGTGGACTCAGCTGGAGACTTGCACTTGGTATCAAACATGGACCCTGGCCCACGGCTCCTATCGAAGAGCAGCCCTCGGCAGCCATGCTTTTTGGCTGGCTCACAGCTCATTAGACCAATATGGCCATAGGACTCAGGAGCAGCCAATCCGAAAACCAGCCAGGACCCCACACCGTAGCCTGGTGTATAAAGGGGTCCATGAAATGGGGAGGTGAGAGGTGACGCAAGGACCTGAGACCCATTGCCGCACAAAGCTGTGTTCCAGCAGAAAGCTGTGGCATGAAGGGGCGTCCACCCCATGGAAGAGTATTTGGGGAGAATGAGGGCATGACCCAAAGCAGCCTGCCTCCTGAGGCTGCCTGCTCGGCACCACCCATCCTGACAACACCCTCCTTTCTTCTGAAATGTTCAAGTGGGCATCTGTTCCTTTTCCCCAGAGGAGCCCCGAGCCAGTCCAGCACCCTAAGGTGGGCTGGGTGCCCAACTCCCAGCATAAAGGGCCCGAGCCACCGTGGCACCACGCACCGCGTCCATCCCACTGCTGCGGTTCCTACTCCCCCACCAGGTCCGACTGTCATTGCTGAATTGGACCTTGTATGAGGTGACCCAGTCGTACCTGGCAGGAGAGGTGGGGAGAGATCATAGGTAGCCTTCAGGACTCCCAGCCCAGCCCTCGCGAGTCTACCTGGGGCCAGCCGGCCTCACCTCCAGATAGAGTTCCTGCCCTGGGTGATGATGCCTGAGAAGCGGACGGGGTGCCTGGCATCCACCTGAAGCCAAGGCTCGGCGTCCTTCTGCTCGGCACACCAGGCCCCATCGTACAGATCTCCGTCCTCCAGGCCTGACTGTGGGCACAGGACAGTGCAGTGAGGCCCGGTGGGCAGAGTGGGGTGGGCCAGAATTTGGGGGGCAGCAGGAAACAAGGTTCTAGGGATTGCCTCACTCTGAGCCAGGGTGCTGACCTGGATGTTGAGCCGTCCTCGGTGGGGCCCAAGACCAAAGGACTGGCTGCTGGATGCCTCAAGCTGGTTATCTGAAACTCGCAGGGACTCCAGGCCCAAAGGTGGACAGCCTGGGGGCAGGGGGAGAGCAGGGTGACACAGGCCGAGGGAGAGATGGTCAGAGCAGATGGGGAGCTGAGTCTGAGCTGGCCTGGCCGGGGGTGTGTCTGTGTTCGTGAGGTCAAGAGTACAGACGTGCCCCAGGGGCTGCAAACCCGGGCAGGGCCCCCGGAAAGGCAATACCTGGCTCTTGCTCTTTGGGGCGGTGAACGGTCCCTGCAGGGCTAGTGGTCACCGGCGGCCTGGAAGTCACCGGAGGCCTCGAAGTCACCAGAGTCCTGGAAGTCGCCTGGGGCCTGGGGCTAGTTAGCTTCTTTCGCTTCTTCAAAATGACTTTTTTCTTCTTGATGATTCGAATCTGGACCTGCTGTTTCGAGGTCCCTGGGGACCAGGAAGGACAGCACCGGGGGAGGGGGAATGGCATGAAACTCCAGATGGAGAGGTCTGCCATCCCAAGGAGGCCTGCGAGCCCACAGCAAGCCCCACAAGTATGTGAGGACCTGAGCACGGACTTCAAGGCTTGCCCAGTCTGATCCCAACCTGCCCCTCCAGCCACTTCTTGGCTCCTTCTCCTTCCTGATGTGACTGCACGCTTGGCCAGCCTCCTCTGACCCCGTCCGGCGGAGAGCTTCGGCCAGCCTCTAGGAACTGTTTGGTCGCCCCAAAGAGCTGAGTTTGGTTCTCTGCTTCCACACCTTTGCACTGCTGCCCCCCCCCTCCGTCATACCACCCACCACCCCTCTGACTCTGTTGCCTAATTCCCGTTCTTCCTTCACATCTCAGGTGGCCTCTGAGGAACCCTCCTTAGCTCCAGACTCAGTCCCCAGTAGCCCCTGTGCCATCTCCCTTATTGCATCTGCCCTCTGGGCTGAGATATCCTGTCCTCAAAACCATGTCCACCTGGGTGCTCAGGACTCCCAGGGCTGCGCCTGCGTCCTGCTGGCCCTCAGCACAGGGTCTTGCAGAGGGCAGGTGCCACTAGCCCCCCAGCCCCCAAGCCCCACAGGTACCTCCAGAACACACTGTACATTTTCATGTCTGGTGCCCCTGTGCCTTTGCACATGCAGCTTCCTTCTTGGCTGCCCTGCTTTTCAGTAACTCCTGATTCAGAGACACTCACTCTTTGTGATCAAGGACCCAACGTCCACTTCCCACCTCTGTGAAGCCCTCCTCGACTGCCACCCCCTTGCCTTCCTCCTCTCTGCTCCCACATCTGGAAGTCAGGCAGCCTGCCTCTGCCATGCGTAGGCAGAGCCCCATTCCTCCGGATGGCCCCAGCGGAGTACGCTCCCTCCCTCTCTTGTTCCTCCCTCCCAGCGCCTGCCCTCGAACCCTCTCCTACACAGACAGTCTCGCTCTGAACCTTTCAGTGCCAGTGTCTTTGTCTGCATCGCTTTCTCTTCTCCTCCTGACTACGGTCTCAGTGTCCTCATCTGTGCAAAAGGAAAGTTTGGGGCTGCAAGAGGCAGCATCCTACTGGCTCCCGTCCCAAGACTGCTGACTTGGTCTGCCCGGAACTAGGCTGCTGAGTCAGCACCCACTGCACCGGTCGGAATGTGTGTGTGTGTGTGTGCGTGTGTGTGTGTGTGTGTGTTGAGGAAGGGTCGTCACGCAGGAGACGGGGTATGGGGCAACGACCAGCAGGAGAGGTGGGTCCTGCGGGAGACGCTCACCGTTTTTCTTCCCCGAGGGCGGCTGTGCGGGACGGCTGGGCAGGACCGAGGTAACGATCGGGGCCTCGGTGCTCGCGCGCGGCGCAAGGCCCAGCAGGGAGGCGCCGGGCGCTCCCAGACCCCGACCGACGGCAGGCGCGAAGGTGGCCAAGGCCAGCAGGAGACCCCACATGGTGAAGCCCAGAGGTGCGGAGGCACTGGGCCTCGGCGGTCGGTGGGCTGGTCTTTTCCTGCCCGCAGCTCCGGAGCCCCCCGCCCCTTCCTGCCGCCGCCTCACGCCCCCTCCAGCCTCCGGCCCGCCCACAGCCTGCTCACTGGCCGAGGACCCCGGAGAGCACAGGGAGGGAGGGCCTGGGAGGGAAGAGCGGGGCGGACCCCCGACGGGCAGCCGGAGGTCTCCGCCCTCACGGGGCACGCCCCACCCTCCCCAGCCTCCCTCCGCAAAGCCCCTCGGCAGCCTCGATTTCACCGCGAGGCGCTGGTCCCGTAGTGGGCACCTTGTGCCATGTACCATGCCAGGCGCTTGACACGTGGCCTCTCGATCCAACCTCATTTTACGAACTGATAAACTGAGCCTCAGAGTAGCTACCGGCATAGTCAAGGCAGCAAAGTTGAGAACTGTGGGGGAGGAAACGACAACCCGAGAGGGAAATCCATCGCAGCCAGAGGCCGCCTGCTTGGGGGTGGGTCAGAACGAAGAGTGCGGGGAAGCCGAGACGGAGGCTGGGGGATGGGAGCAGGGCTGGCCCTCCAGGAATCCTGACGGACAGCCCAAGGGGCCCTGCCAGAGGCGGTGCGTCCCAGCACCACCAACCACCCCACACCTCCGACCTCGCCTCCCCTCTTGCCCTCCCCTCCCATCCCCTCCTCCTTTGCTCACCCAGCTGCCACGTTCCGGTGTTATATAATCCTAGGAGAGAAGCCGAGCCGATATCCAGCGGGCTGTGGCGGGAGTGGATGGGCCGAGGCTTGCTGGGCGTCCTGCTCTTCCCCCTCCCAGCCGCCCCTTCCTCATTCTGCCCCCGGCCCGCAGCCCCGGCTGTGTGCCCGCGGGACTACCCCAGTCCTGGGATTCCGGAGTGCAGGACTCTGCTCCTTCCCCCTCGGAGACCCCTTTGACTCTCTCATGCTGAGGTCGCCTCCCCAGAAGGAAGGAAATGCGTCCACTGTCCGCCTCTGGCCTATGCTTTGTCCTTGCCAGCAGTCGGCAGAGAGATACTGTCGTCCCCAGGTGAGAGGCGGTGCCCCGAGGTGGTAGGGAATCTTCTGAAGGACGCAGGGTTCTGAGCACACTTTTTTTTTTTTTTACTGGGACACTATATAAACAATTTGAATCACCCAAAGTCAGCGTCTCAGCACCATTCCAGAGGCCCTATCTCGCAGGATCTCGGCAAAAAAAATACCGCCCTGGGATCTTGGAACTGAGGCGACCACAGGCCAAGACGACCTCATAAAGGCGAGTCCTGGAGCTCCTCAGGCATCTGGTCCACCCCACGAGCTATGGGTACAGAGCCCAAAAGGGAGCAACCACAGGACACCACACAGGTCTTACCGCATCTTGGAGCCCCTGCCTGACAGCACTGCCAAGGTCCCAGGCACCAGAGGGGCACTTAGAAAAACTCAAGGTAGCTGCACCAAGGCCAAAGCTCCCGAAAGCGAGGGTCGGGTCCGGGGCGGAAGGACAGCACTGCAGGCCAAGGTTTCAGTGGGATGGTGGTAAGGGGCGGAGGCCAGGGCAGACTCCCACGGAGCAAGAAGCAGGTCTGAACAAAGCCCAGCATGGCCACTTCCCTATCTCTGGCACCCACACCCATCCAAGTTTTGCAGAGGGGTGTGAGGGGGAGAAAGGGATACTGGGGCTAGGACACCTCAGCTCCCTGAGATTCCCACCCCCTCCAAGATGGTCCCCATACAGCAGCCAAATCTTGTCAAGTTCCTCCTGGCTTAAGTCTCTGCGGGGCTCACCTGCAAGGTCTTTCTTGACAAGGTTCTCCACTCACAGTCTTCCCACTTCATCTCCCCAGGCTCGCCTTCTGGCTCACACCCATCTATCCACATAGGTATTCTAGCTGTTCCTCCAAGGCACCAGCCCCATCCAGCCTCAGGGCCTTTGCATGGGCTCACCTCATCATTCAGATTTGCATCCTCATCATTTCTATTACCTTCCAACGTCACCGGCTTCCAAGGGCCTTCCCTGAACATTCCAATGAAATGCTCGCCCATCCTCTACACGCATTCTGTCCTCTCGCCCCGTTTCATTATGTTGTCTTCAAGGCACTTAACACCAATGAGGTTATCTTGTGTTATTTATTATGTGTTCACTGTTGGGTCCCTCCTCCCTTGCAGCAGGAAGTAAGCAACCCTCCAAAAGAGTCCTTTGTATCCAAATATTCACAGCTGCACCTCAGGGCTTAGAAAAGTGCCTGGTCCCTAGTTAGTGATCAAAAAGCATGTGTATAATATATTCAGGGTTAAAGGGGACCAAGCGGAGCTGGAGGGAAGTTGATCCCTCCCAACAGTACCAGGTTTTGTGGGTGAGGAGATGTCAGTCCATGAATGGGGAGACCCCAAGGGACTGACAGGATAGGGCATGTCGGCCACCTCCCACCATTCCCTTAAGGGCTGGGGTTTGCAGGACGGTCATACATCTTGTGTCCGTGTACCCCATCCCTCTTCTTACCCCTTTGTACCCCTTGTCTCTTTGCCCTATTGAAATGTTTAGGACCCCTTACACCCTCTAAGCCCCCTGAGCCCCTCAGCACCTTCTTCTACCTCTTCTTATGCCTCTTCATAACTTCCTCACCGCCCCATACCCCTCTGTCCTCCCAGCCAGGCTACTGCCTTTGGCCCTTTCCACTGGGTACCTGGGCTGCAAAGCCACCAAGCCTGGAAGCACGTTCTAGAGGGAGCAGCACCTGGAATGCAACAGCAGCTTCGCTCCCAAGTCCTTGCGCAGCCAGATCTCTAGCCCCAGGAGCCAGGTAGAAGATCCTTCATAGCCTCACGAGGGCCAGGCTACTTTGCAAAGCACAACCGAGCCAGACAGGGTGGGAACACATGCCTAAAGGCATTTTAGTGTCGGGGATGGGCTGGCGGTGGAGAGGATAAATGACCTTGGAGCCACACTGGCTTAATTCCACATCTGGGTTCTGCTGTTTATTAGTTTGGGTGTCCTTGGATAGAAATGTCACCTCTTTGAGCCCTCAGCTTCCTCATCTGTAAAATGGGCATGATAATGGTTCCCTCCCAGGGTTACTGTGATGATGAAGTGAGATAATGTGTGGTTCCAGGGGCCCTGGCATTAACCAGATGGATTAAAGACGGACAAAACAGCTTAACACGGTCCTCTTGCTCTCACTTACATAGATGGAATAAAACCAAACTAAGCAAGGAGGCTACGTGTTTGTCTGTACAAACAGAAAAGCAGCGAAATCTGCTGCTTGCCGGTGCCTCTTAATCTCCTGTCCCTGGTGCTGAGGCAGAACTCACTGTCCATTAGGTGCTCCCCAAATGGTGCAGGTGAGCATTATGGGGACTCCCACGGCACCTAGCGGCACAGGGAGGCACTTCCCCACGTACCCATCCTCCCCTCACCACCACCTCCCCCAGCCGTCTCTCTTGTACATCAATGTCTCGGGCAGCCTTGCTCCTCAAAGTGTGGCCAAGGACCAGCAACATCAGCATCCCCTGGGAGCTTGTTAGCAATGCAGAATCCACGCCCCAGACCTACTGAGTCAGAGCCTGCATTTTAACAAGGTGCCCAAAGGACTTAACCCCCGGAGAGTCGTGTGCACAGTACATGTTGAAAAATGCTAGATGGAGGCTTAGAGCACCTACACTTAAAATGCTGAAGATTCACAACTTTCTGAGTTTGGTGGTGCTTGACGGTGTCCCTGTTATCTCAAGCCACAAGAGTATATCCACATAACATTAGGAAATTAGTATTTCATTCATCCAGGGAGGGTCTATCCCCAATCTCCCCCATATGACCCTATAATGATTTGCTTTTTTAAAAAACCTAAATCATTTTTATCAAAATATTACAGAATATAGTTTTAGAGGTAACTCACATCAAGGCTTGGAATAGAAGATTTTTCTATGCTTCTGCATTCTCAAGCCACCTACTTTAAATTCTTATTTTTCCTTGTATTTACCTCTATGTTTCTATTGCTCTTTCTTGATTTTTCTATGTTGAGACGTTATCTGTGAATTTCCTGCCATGAAATGAAGAATTTAGCTTTCTCTTCACCTTCCCGCCCGTACACACCCAAAGACACAAACATACACTTGCCCTCCTTCCATTGTCCCAAAAGAGCCAAAGCACGAGAGTCAGTAGGCAGAGCTTATACGGTGACCATGTGAACATTACTGTTCAACTTTTTGTGTTTCCTGGAGTTAGTAATTGCTTTACTTTATCATTTGCTGGGTTTTTTGGGGGCAAATTGTTAATTGAATCCCAAAGTTTCCAACAGAACTGAACATTTATTTTGAATGTCTAAAAACAGACAATTAACTTCATTTTCTTCTGGAGACAGCCCTCATGGAGCATCTATCTTTTGATTCCAGGCTGAGTTGCTCGCTTTCTTTACCTGAGAGCACAGTGGACCTACCACGCTTTTCTCATCATTTCTCTCCTGTGTTTAGCCTCACTTCTGAAATCCCATATTATCCTCCTTCTTAGTTTAATTCATTTTTCTGATGCACATCCTCCAGTAACTTTCTAAGAAAAAGCATATGCAAAATCAAATGTTTGAGACTTTGTATGGTTTAAATTGTCTTTATTTTGCTCTCACACTTGTCATTTGAACAGATATATGTTTCTAGGTTGGAAATAATTTTCCCTTGAAATTTTGTGGGCGCTCCGGGAAGAGCCCGAGCAAGGGCAATCAATAAATCATCCCGAGGGCTGGTGACATTGGCTCCATGGACTGTTGAGCCCATAGCCACCAAAGATGCCAAAGCCACCAAGCTGGAGAGTTTGGCAATCAACACCGGAGACAGATATGCAGCCTGATTCTCTACCTGTCTCCTCTTCTAGGTGCTCTATGGCCATGCCCCCTTACCCCATCCCGTCAGTTTTCCTTCAAAGTATGACATGTGGACAAGGATTAAGTTCTCTCAGTTATGACCCATTTCCATTCTTACCTCTCAAGTCACTGAATTGGGATGTGTTGGAACCATTACCCAATTACAGATTACCAGTGGGGATAGGTTTCTTTCCTAGGTGACCAATCATATTCATTTTCCTTAACTTCATTCTCAGAGAGTAACTAACCTCCAGTTTGGGGGTTACTATGTTGTAGTTACTATGCCATTTCCGGAATCCCAGTATCTGAAACACCTCCTACAGACCATAGTACTTAAAATGCTTCAACAGCTGTCTCTTTCCCACTCCCATATGGCAGGTCACGTGGGAGTCCAGCCCCAGAAAGCCTCAGGTTGCTTTGTGGTGGAGTCTCTCTTTGCATTCCAGGGCTGCAGTCCTGAAAACCCCCCTGCAAGGGCCCACAGGCATCACCCTACTCTCGGGGAGAGAGCATTGGACAGGCCAATTGGATGACTCGTGCCTGGACAGCTTCGAGCACCTGCAGGAAAGGGAAGGCAGCCTCTCCTGCCTTGGTCAGCCACCCATGCGGTGAGGGGGTTAGAATTCCTCCTTGGCAACTCATCCCCATGGGAGGCTCTAGGGCAGAGAACCAGCAGAGGCAAGAGGGTGAGTCTTAGTGGTCAGAAATAGCTGACCTCTGGCTAAGCCCCACCTGAGCCACCAGTTGCTTATGAGGCCAGAACCAGCAGGAGCCCCTCCCTACCTTAGAGCCCCACCTGGCAAGAGGTCACAATGCCCTGCCACCCAGTTCCAGAATGGCTGACCGCAGTGGGAGGAGGTGAGCCGGGTTTGGTGGGTAGGTGTGAGAGGAGGGGGAGCCCAGTTCCCCACTCCCTGAGCTCATCCTTGAGCGTCTGCCATCTTCTCCCACACTCCCACCCCCCATAATTCCTCCCAGCACAGCCCCTACCTGTAACCTCCACCTTCCTCCATGACCCAGCTTTGCTTCCCCAGGCCCGAAGCCCATGCTTATCCTATCCCTGTCCCTCCCAGGGGCCTGGGTGCCGGGGAGGGGTTGGGTAGTTCAGTGGGTCCATGTGTGTCCTCCTGGGGCCCTAGCCCCTCCCAGCTCCTGGACAGTGTCCTAGGGCTGGGGGCACTAGTGCTGACGATTCGGGCAGTCTTTTCCATGGCTGGCCCAGCCTTGCTGCTGCTGCTGCTACTGGTCAGCTTCCTGGCCTTCGACCTGCTGCACAGGTAAATGGGCAGCAGCCTGGCAGGTGGGCACGTGCAGGCAAGCAAGCAAGTGGTCAGCCTCTCAAAGCCCAGCTGCCATCCTCTCTTTCCACAGGCCCACAGGTCCCATGCGACCCCAGCACACACTTCTTGCAGGGGGCCAAAATCAGGGGGCCGGAGAGGGTCCAAGGCAGCAGGAGGCTCTACTCCTGCACGCTGCGGCAGTCACAGGACGACTCAGCCTCCAGGAGGCGCTGCTGCTGCTGCTCCTGGGCCTGCAGCTGCTCCTGGGAGCCCGAGGCATGCCTTTGACACTGCTGGGCCTGGCTTTCTGTCTCCATCCTTGGGCCTGACTGCCCTCCAGAAATACACTGATCATGGTGCGTCTTCGGGCCTCCTTTCCTCCCTCCTGGGCTGGGCAGGTGGGAGGGTACACCTTTGTCTCCAGCCTAAACCTCATTGGACCTCTGGCCCCACAATATGGACATTGGATACCTGGGTCTGATTCTAGACCACGCTAGAAGGTTAGATAAAGGACGAGGAGCCCAGGGCAGAATGCAATAGCTGTCTCAGGACATGCAGGTGAGGCTGGCCGTTCTGGCCTCCTCTGTGGTTCTAAAGAATGAGGGCCCAGAGAGAAAGACCTGCAAGAGAGTGGAATGGGACTCATCAGCCAGTGGGGAAGGGACAGGGATCCAAGAGGGCTTTCCACAAGAAAGCATGAGAAACGACACCTACAGGCTCCCGGGCTCCCCAGGCTCTCCTGCCAACCTGAAGGGTCCACGGAGAGAGGATCAGCTGAGGCTCACACCACGCAGTGGCTCCTTTCTTAGCTGGACCCCACCCCAGTCCGGGTCACAATGGGACTCCTCTGGGGAGGGTGGGGGAGAGTGAAAGAGAGGCTCGACTCTGGCTGCCAGGCCCCTCTGGGTGGTACTGCGGGAAGCAACATGACCTAGGGACATTTGCCTGGGAGGTAAGATCCAGACCCCAGCTCAAAGCCCCACCCCACCCACATGAGTGCCCTCCTGACCTCTGCACCCCCACCTGCCCTGAGGTCCAAGGCATCTCCAGGGCTGCTCCTGCAGCTGGACTAGCCCTCTCCCCAGGTGCACCATCTGTGATGCAGCAGCCTCGAGTGGAGACAGATGCCATCGGGGCCGGCGAGGGGCCCCAGCCGGTGATGTCCTGGTCGGCCTGGGTCACGCGGCAGGGCTGGGTGCGCTGGTCCATGTGTCATGTGCCCCGGAGCTGGATCCAGTGGTGGACTACATCGAGCTGGCGGCAGCCGCTGCGGCGTGTACTGTGGGGCCTGGAAGGGGTCCTCTACCTGCTGCTGGCACTGATGCTGTGCCACGCACTCTTCACCACTGGCTCCCACCTGCTGAGCTCCCTGTGGACCGTGGTGGCCGCTGCGTGGCGCCATCTGCTGCCTGCCATCCTGCTGCTGGTGCTCAGTGCCCTCCCAGCCCTGCTCCTCACCGTCTCCTTCCTGCTGCTCTTCTCCACGCTGTTGAGCCTCGTGGGCCTCCTCACCTCCATGTCTCACTCAGGCTACGCTCAGGACTTGGACTAATAGAAGGGCAACCCCATCTCACTGCCTGTGTCTGTTGAGCCCTGGCCTAGGGCCTCAGGCCCCGGGGGAGAGGGAGGGCAATGAGACCAGGGCCTCCTTGCCTCAGCAGACCCAGACCTCCAGTCCCTGGCACTGGTTGCGTCATGCGTGATGTTGCTGGAACAGGCAGGGTAGGCTGGCCTGGCCTCTGGGCACCTCTCTCAAGCCGATGCTGCAGGTACTTGGAATCTGGGGTCAGGGCCTTTGAGGAGAGGGGGCAGGGCAGAAGGCTTAGATAGGGGCAGAACTTGGCCAGACAACCTAGAGCTCCCGTGGGGGTGTGGTGTCACCACTAGAGCCCCCTTAGCAACTGGTAGCATCTTTTTCTTGCAGCTCTCTCAGCTTCAGACTCATGGAGAACTCCTGCCTGGGTCCCCCCTGGACTTGCCACTCCTCCCACCAACCTGCTCTTGCCCACGCCCTAGAAAGGGCCCACCAACAGAAATCTAGCTAGAAGAGGGCTGGCCACAAGTCTCATGAGACTTCACTTCCCAGACTTTTCCACCCAGGCATTCCTCCACTCCCTACGCACCCTAGTTCCTGCCTCAGTCCACACCCCCAAGCCTGGGAAATGGGCTGAATAGGGCAGTGAGGTTCCCAGAGAGCACCCACTCTAAGTCTCCTGAGGCCTGTACTAGAAAAGCAAACAAGTCCCATTTAACCCACCTATCCATTGTGTGGCCTTGGCCAATTCATTCTTTTGAGCCTGTGTTAAGTGGATCCCAACCTGGTCATGGAGTTGAGTCAAAGGCATTACTAATGTGTGAAGTACTTGTAAAGCCCAGGAAACAATAAGGTATTATATTGAACTCTTGGGCTCCTCAGGTCTTTTGAGGCCATAGGCCACAGAAAGAGCAGGAAGTTTCCCTAGGCCTTCGGAGAAATGCTCTGTAATGGATTAAAACTACAGTGATAAACAGCGGATGGATGGGTGTGGACAAGATGTAAAAATGTTTGTGTGTCATGCAGTCTCACAATATGCAGATGTCAAGCTCTTCTGATTGTGAAATGCTTGGGACTGAGGCTTAGCACCAGGCGATGCTTGCTCAGCTATGTGAGTGGAAAAAGCATGGCCCACGGTTTCCAAAATGCACCTAGCAAGCTACTCACAGCACCAGGAGGACCTTGAAAGGTGGTATTCCTGATGCTTAGGGTGCTGGCTGTTTGCACATCTGCTGACCCTCCAAACAAAACAGTGAGTGATCAGCTATTACCAAGTAAGACACATGATTGACAGCTTTACCCCCAGCTAAGACCCAACCACCTCACCCCTCCCCCACTCCTAACCCTCCCCCAATTCCTGACCCTCCCCAACCTTGACCCTCCTGTACATCTAACCCTGAAAGCCCTGCTCCTGAGCCCTAGACCCAAAGTCCCCCACTCCTGCCACCTAAATACTCAAACCCTGACGACCAGCCCCTAGAACCTGGATTCACTTTGCCAACAGTCATTTGCTGTGGAATTTCATAACCCTGCATGCTACTGGTTAGATGCCTTCAGCATCCATGCCTAAACCCCCAGGCACAGTCCTTCCTTCCCATTTCCTTGTGATTCTCCCTGAAATGTGGCCTGGTAGCAATGGCAAGGCAGGATATGGAGGAAGCATAGCCTGTGGTTAGCATGGGCTCTGGTGTATCAGCTGAGGCTGGGTTTCAGTCCCAGCATTGTCATTTCTGTCTCCGCAGCCTTGGTGGGAATTGCCAAGCCTTTCTGAACTTAAGTTTCCTCATCGGTAAAACAAAAGTAAGGACCCCTGTGTCAGGGCGCCTGTGGGGCTTCTGGCACGTGGGAGAAGTTTCCAGACTGACTCCTCACTCCGCACACTGCAGCTGTTCTGTTACTATTCCGTTTTAGAGATGGGAAGTCAGGTTCAGGACAGCTACTGGCAGTGGCGAGGCCGGGTGGTTTGAGTCCTAATCTACCTAACAGGCTACTAAAGGGAAAGCAAAGGAGAAAATACTACCCAACTGCAGACTCCACGCCTGTTCTTAAAACTCCCATCAGAGCTAAAGCCTGGATGCTGGGCTGGGCCCACCATAGACTTAGTCCTGCATTGCTGGTCAGCGATACTACTTTCGAGCCTTGGGCCATTCCAGTCAAGGGAGAGTGGAGGTTTTGGCCCTAAGGCACAGGGGGCAAACACAAGGCCCGCGGGCCGAATCTGGCCCTCCACCTTGTTTTATCCCGTCCGGCACCTTGTTTCTACCCGGCGGCATGCCAAGCTCTCACTTAACTGTTAAGAAGTAGTTACATTTATACAGTCCTAAAATTACATTCGGCCCCCTGAAGGCAGCCGTGAGGCTGATGTGGCCCCCGGTGAAAATGAATTTGTCACCCCTGCCCTAAGGGGACAAGATGTGGGCAGAACTAACAGAAGGCCTTCTTCTTACCCACGTAAACACAAGGTGGGGCAAAAGTAGGTTTGTTCATAAGGAGAGCAATACAATAATTAAAAATAATACAAGAATGAGCTCTCTGCTTCATGTACTCACAACTGTAAACCTACTTTTGCCCCACTTGTATACACCTTCCATTCTCCTGCTCTGCTGGTGCGGGGTGAGGGGTTGCAGATGGGTGGTATCTCCTAAATGAGATCGACCCACACCCGGCAACCCAGCATCCCAAAATGAATGCTCACACAGAGGCCCCTAAGGACCTGGTCCCAGGACCAGCAGTATAGGCCTCACCTGGGTGCTGGTTAGAAGTGCGGAGTCTTGGCCCCAGAATCAGAGCCTGTCTTTTAAACACGGTTCCCAGGTGATGATACACAGACGCACCGTTTGAGAAGCGCTGCCTTAGAGAGGGTGTGCTTGACACTAATGATTGCACTGTTATTGGTGGTGGCAGGAGATGAGCGCTGTAGAGGGGAGGCAGCAGTTAGAAGGGGCTGGAGCTATACAGATTGATCTTGAACTCCTAGCTCTGAGGGAAAACTAAGTGAGAAATAATGCAATTCTTTTCATGCAGATGTAAAATGCATGACAGCAAAACACTGGGAACGGGTGACAAGCACACAAAAACACAGGAAATAATGGAATGGCTAGCTCCAGGGGCAGGCAAAGGGGAGTGGAGTATTCAGGCAAAAGAGATTAAAGTGCAGAGACTAAAGAAAAATGATATCATGAACGTAATTCCTGAAATTCCTTTAAACGTAAACCAAGTCATTCCTTTAGAGTTAAAAGTTAAAAGGCTTAAAAATGCAAGCACAGGGAAAATGAACACACCGCAATGAAGGTCTTCTAAGCCTTTCCGGTTTGGTCCCAGAAGGGAGAGCTGTTCCATTGGCCTCAGTGACCAGAGTAGCTGAGTCACTATCTTTGCCTGTCCTTCCCCACCCTGCCACAGCCTGCTCTGACTAGGACTGGGGTGGGGGTGGGGATCCAGTAACCCGTAGGACCTGGCCAGAAAAATAATCAGATTAGGTGAGGAATGAAGAAGAAGCGGAGGAGGTATCAGCAACCAAGCGCCTTGCGTATTTGAGAACAGAGCGGTTCTGGCTGGCACAGGGTCACCGGTTCAATTCTCAGTCAGGGCATAACCTGGGTTGCGGGCCAGGTCCCCAGTAGGGGGCGCTGGAGAGGCAACCACACATAGATGTCTCTCTCCCTCCCTCCCTTCCCCTCTTATATAAAATCTTAAACAAAAAGGGGGTCACTGCTGCAAACATATATATAGCAAGGAGCGGCCAAGCCTTCCGGTGTCAAGGGCACTCAGGCTGGGGCACCATCTAAGACAGAGTTGTCAGTGGCCTTCCTGAGGGAAGGAGGGGGGTCCCTGGAAGGAGGAGGCTCTCTATACCCTGGCTGGGGGGTTAGGGGAGCGGCTGTCCTCACCCAGCAGTCAGTCCGTGGCCACAGGAGATGGAGGACCGGATAATGGAGGGAGGCGGAGGCGGGCTGTGATGCGCGGGAGGTCGCTCCAGGAGCAGGTGCGCGGTGCGGGGGCACAACAGGGCAATCCCCCAGGCTCGAGTGCGCGGGACTTGGGCGCGAGAGATGGGCCAGGGCGACAGCTGAAGGGCCTCGAGGAGGGCGCATTGACCGTGGGGGCAGAGCGGGGCGGACAAGGACCTAGCAGGGGATCGGCAGACTGTGGGAATCCACAGAGGGAAGGTGCTAGCCATCCAGGAAAATAGACTGCCCGGGATTCGCAGCTCGCGGACCCGGCGATCGACGGTGCAAGGCGCGCCCTCTGGCGGAGATCTGCTCTGGCTGCGAAGAAATGGGTTTGGCTGGGGTGTGGGAAGGGAGCGGAGGGGAGATTTACCATTATCTCACAAGACTGGCGAGCGTAGATTTCCGGGCCAGGAAGGGTCACCTTCGGCCCACTGTAAAGGCCGTGGCTACTTCGTTGTCTCCTCCACCCCAAATCTTCAGTCCGGGACCCCCACCCACTGGCATAGAGGGCTGAGTTCCTCAGGCTTCACCGTGTCTCAAACTCCTGGCTTCCCCTTGGTCCTGGAGTAAAGCCTCTTCTGTGAGGTTCTGTCAGGGTCTGGAAGCCCAACTTTGGATGAGTTTTCTTTTTTTTCCGCTGAGCAAACATTTCCATCCATGTTTTGGATATTTTGTCCTTTATACTGCCTTCTTCCATTTTAAAAATAAAAGAACCTGATTTAAGATCTGTTGCTTTTACCATATTTCCTGGCCTGTGTCTTCAAATGTCTTACCAAAATACAATTTTTGAAACAGATATGTGTACTGCATACTTGCAAAAATATTTGTAACATGCATGAAAATTGTGAAGCCCTCTAAACTGAAGGATACCACATGGATCTAAAAGCCAGAAGTCTTGCCCTGGCTGGTGTGGCTCAGGGGACTGAGTGCCACCCTGCAAACCAAAGGGTGGTCGGTTGGATTCCCAGTCAGGGCACATGCATGGGTGGTGGCATGGGTCCCCAGTGGGGGGCGCCTGAGAGGCAGCCACACATTGATGTTTCTCTCCCTTTCTTTCTCCCTCTCTTCCCCTCTGTCTAAAAATAAATAATTTTTTTTAAAGATTTTATTTATTTATTTTTAGAGAGAGGGAAAGGGAGGGAGACAGAGAGGGAGAGAAACAGCAATGTATGGTTGCCTCTCACATGGCCCTCACTGGGGACCTGGCCTGCAACCTAGGCATGTGCCCTGGCTAGGAATCGAACCGGGACCCTTTGGTTCCCAGCCCGCGCTCAATCCACTGAGCTACACCAGCCAGGGCATAAATAAATTTTTTTAAACCCTGAAGTGTGAGTTCTCTATAGTAAGTGGTATTTAAAAATAAAATAAAAACCAGAAGTCTCTCAGGATAGGGCCCCTTCCTGTGTTCATCTTCTGCCTATGCAAGCTGGGGTTCCCAGACATGTGGAATTGCTACTCAGAGGCACCTTTGACTTGATCCTGATTTAAAAAGAACTGCTTCTGAGGTTGCACCATTAGAGATTACACAGATTACTGTAGAGTTTTGGTAGTTAACCTTTATCCAGTTAAGGAACTTCCTTCCCATCCCTAGTTTGCTAATTCTTTGACCATGAATGGATGTTGAATGATAAAATTATTTCTTCAACATCTACTACGAGGACTATTTGGTTACTCTGCTTTGTTCTGTTTCTATGGTGAATTACATCTGGGGGTGTCTCTTAATATTAAACCATTCCTGGGAAAACCCACCCTGGTTCCCGTTAAATTTATGTATAATTCATACACATTTTACATATAAGTAAAATACACAAGTCTTAAGGGTACAGCTCAATGAGTTTTTACATATTTGTGTGTGTGTGTGTACATGCAACTATCGCCCAGATCAAGATATACAACTTTTCCATCATTCCAGAAAGTTCCATTATGTTCTTTCCCAATCAATACCTCTCCCAAAAGGTAACCACTATTCTGACTTCTGTCACCATAGATTAGCCTATTCTTGCCATTGTGCAGAACAAAATCATGCAAATGCGCTGTAGTGTCTGGCTTCTTTCAAGGCTCCCTCTGGGAGATTGATCCGCGTCGCCGCATCGGTCAGCGGTTTGTTTTCCTTTGTGTTTTCTGTGCTGTCCCTGTGTCTGGGACAACCACAGTTTATCCACTCTCCTATTTATGGACTTTGGTTTGTCTCCAAGTTTTGGCTACTATGCATAAAACTTCGATGACTATTTTTAAAAGATTTTATTTATTTATTTTCAGAGAGAGATGAAGGGTGGGAGAAAGAGAGGGAGGGAAACGTTCATGTGCAAGAGAAACATCTATCCACCACCTCTCGCCTGCCCCCAACTGGGACTTGGCCCGCAACCCAGACCCGAGCAATTCCGACCAGGAATTGAACCTGCAACCCCTTGGCCTGCAGGACGACACCTGCCACACTGAGCCGCACCTGCCAGGGCTATGGATATTTTTGTACAAGTCTTTTGGTGGACAGATGCACTTACTTCCCTTGAAGTGAAATTGTTGGACCACAGAGTATGTAAATGTCCAACTTCAGTAAACACTGCCCCATAATTTCCAAAGTGATTTGTACCGAGAAGCGGTCACAGTGTTCTTTTCAGTCTATCCAAACAATTTGTTTGAATTTCTGCTCTCTTCTCGTCATCAGATGTGGCATTTACAGTTCTGTGTCTCATTTTCACTTTTGCTTTGGTGATTTCTGAGAAGAGGAAATACCATCTTCATCACCTTCAAACTGCACAACCGCTTTCCTTTTTACGGTTGCTTTAACATTGAATGCAAGGTTGATTTAACATTGAAAAAAAGCAATTAATATAATTCAACATATCGTCAAACTAAAAAGTTGTAAAAACAGATGAGCATTTCGATTAATGCAGGAAAAGCATTTGACAAAATCCAACATCCATTCTTGCTTTTAAAAAAAGTCTCTTGTGAAGCTCCAATGGCCTAATCGACAGGACGCTGGCCTCTTAAGCCAGGGACTGTGGGTTTGAGTCCCATCTGGGGTGAAGTAATTCTTTTTTAAATCTCTCAGAAAACTAGGAATAGAAGGAAACTTTCTCAACATTATAGAGAGCACCTATGAAAAAACCTACAGCTAATCTCACAGTTAATAGTGAAAAAACTGAATACTTTTCCTCTCAAGATCAGAAAAAAGACAATCATGTTCTCACCATTTCTACTCAACACTGCACTGGATGTCCTAGCTAGTGCAATAGGGTAAGAAGTATAAATAAAAAGCCAACGGATTGGAAAGCAAGAAGTAAAACTGCCTTTATTTACAGACAACAGAATTGCCTAGACAGAGAACCCAGCGGAATCTATAAAAAAGCTACTAGAACTAACAAGTGAATTTAACAAAGTAATTAACATGTGTACATGGCCATGATTGTGATGCAAGGTCCCTATACGAAAATCAGCTGTACTTCTCTGTACTAGCAACGAATGATCAGAAATAGACATTTTTACGCCCTGGCTGGTGTAGCTCAGTGGATTGAGCATGGGCTAGGAACCAGAGGGTCCCGGTTCGATTCCCAGTCAGGGCACATGCCTGGGTTGCAGGCCAGGTCCCCAGTGAGGGCCATGTGAGAGGCAACCATACATTGCTGTTTTTCTCCCTCTCTGTCTCCCTCCCTTCTCCTCTCTCTAAAATAAATAAATAAAATCTTTAAAAAAAAGGAAATAGACATTTTTATATAAGGCACAATAAAAACATGAGCACTTAAGGGTAAATCTGACAAAAGGTATGAAAGATCTGTATACTGAAAGCTACGCAATATTGCTACGGGAAATTAAAGAAGACCTAAGCAAACGGACAGATATATCTTGCCATGGCTTGGATGACACAATAATAGTGTTAAGATGTCAGTTTTCCCCATCAATACAATAAAAGCAAAATCCCAGAATTTTTGCAGAAATTAACAAGCTAATTTTAAAACTCATATAGGAATTTAAAGAGCCTAGAATAGCCAAAATAACTTTGATAAAGAAGAACAAAGTTGGAAGATTAACACTACCTGATCTCAAGACTCATCATGAAGTTACAGTAATCAAAGGGTATGGTATTGGCATAAAGATAAACAAATTGTCCTGGCTGGTGTGGCTCAGAGGATTGAGTGCTGGCCTGTCAACCTATAGGCCACCGGTCTGATTCTCAGTCAGGGCACACGCCTGGGTTGCGAGCCAGGTCCTCAGGTAGGGGCGTGCGAGAGGCGACCAATCAATGTATCTCTCACGCATTGCTGTTTCTCTCCCTCTCTTTCTCCCTCTCTTCCCCTCTCTCTAAAAGTAAATAAATAAAGTCTTTAAAAAAGATAAATAGATCAATGAAACACAGTAGAGTCAACTAATAGATCAACACATATATGTACAACTGATTTTTGAGAAAGGTGCAAAGGGAATTTAATGGAGAAAGGATAGACGAACTAATAGCGCTGAAACCACTGGGTGTTCATATGCAAAAGGAAATGGCAACTCATATCTTGTGCCATGTACAAAAATTAAGTCAAAATAGATCATAGACCTAAACATGAAACCTAACACTATAAACCTTCTAGAAGAAAACACAGAGAAAAACAGTTGTGACCTTAGGTTAGGCAAAGATTTCTTAGATAACACACCAAAAGCATAACCCATAAGAGAAAATTTTAATAAACTGTCCTTGATCCAATTTGAATGTTCTGTTCTCTAAAAGACACTATTAAGAAAAAGGCAAGCCTCAGAAAGCAAGCATTTGCAAACCACACATCTGATAAAGCATTTGGATCCAGAATAAAGAACACTCGAAACCAAACAGTAAGTTGTAAAAAGGGGTGAGGAGATAGGGAGAACACAATTTGTCCAGAAACTTTACCAAAGAAGATGTAGAGATCACAAACAGGCACCAGAAGAGATGTTTAACATCAGAAGTCATTATGGAAATATGAATTAAAATCATACTACCTACCCTACTAGAATGACCAATATTAAGAAGACTGGCCAATACCAAGTGTTGGCAAGGATGTGGAGGAACTGCGACTCTCAGACACTGCTAGTGGGAATGTAAAATGGGACAACCGCTTTGGAAAACTGTCTAGTAGCTTCTTAAGAATGTAAATATACATCTAGCATATGATCCAGCCATTTCATTCCTAGATGTTTACCCAAGAGAAATGAAAACATATGTCCATACACAGATTTGTACATAAATGTTCATAGAAGCTTTATTTGTAATAGCCAACAACTGAAGTAACTCAATGTCCATCAACAGGTGGAACACTGCTCACCCACAGAAGGAGTGAACTACTGATACACGCAACATGGATGCTGTTCCATCAATCTTGCCAATTAGACTGAGCAAAAGAAGTTAGATGAAAAAGAGTAGCCACTGAATAATTCCATTTATATAATATTCTAGGCAATGCAGATTGATGTACAATAACAGAAAGCAGGTCAGTATCAGTAGTTGCTTGGGGTGGGAGTAGGGAGATGTGAGGAGGTTGTGGGGAGGGGAGGTGGGGAGGGATTCTAGACAGGCAAAAGGATAAATTTCATTGATTGTGATGATGGTTTCACAAACGTATACATGTCAAAATATATCACATTGTACATTTGAGCCCTGGCTGGTGTGGCTCAGTGGATTGAGCACCAGCCTGTGAACCAAAAGGTCACCAGTTTGATTCCCCGTCAGGGCACATGCCTGGGTTGCAGGCCAGGTCCCCATTGGGGGCGTGCAAGAGGCAACCAATCGATGTTTCTCCCACACATCATGTTTCTCTCTCTCTCTCTCTCTCTTTCTCCCTCCCTTCCCCTCTCTTAAAATACATAAATATTTTTTAAAAAATTGTACATTTGAAATATGTGCAGTTTACCGTCAGTTACACTCCAATAAAGCAGGTTTAAAAAAAAAAACTATAGGTCCATTTCCTTGCAATCAGTAAGTTCACCTTTATTATCTTTCACCAGCACGCATGGTATGTGCTTAAACACTAAGATGAACTCCACACATAATCTATGCAGGTAACTGGATAATGTAACAGAAGGCAAGTCATATGCTTTTATTGGGAAAGTTCCAGTTTGGTTAAACTGTTTTGGAAAAAAAAATTCCACTGATTTTCTTTCTTTAAAATACTTTTCCCCTTCCACCCGCTCCCACCCTGGAAAATGAAGGCTGGTGTCACATCTGAAGTACATCTGCATCTTTCTGCCCTTTCAGGCATCTCTCAGTGTCAAAGGAAAGGACACTGGCCCATTTAAAAACCAAGATTCTACACATGAGAGGGAGCCGAAGCTTGTCTTATTAAATGACTTGACAGTGGTCAACTATGAAAGGCTTTCGAGACAATGAAATCCGAGTTCTGTCATGCTTAACCAGCAAATCATGTGCGTACCTACTGGAGGAACATACAGTTTTCATCGTCTTTACATCTCAAAACAAAGGCTGGGAAATAATTTAAATGCATGCAGAGCTGTATGTGGCTGTTTAAGTTTCTTGTTTTCCAATCGTAACTGAATACAATCTATAATGCAGAAGTGAACTGTCTTGTACTGTAGGCTTACATGACAACAAACTGAAAATCATTGATCACCATCCTACTCTTACGGACTTCAAATCTAGGTTGGGGTGCCGAAGAGAAGGTTGTGAAATCTCACTGTGGGCAATGAGAGTCGCACAGCAGGAGGGAAAATCAGAAGTGCAGCGGCAGAGCGATGCGGATATGCCACACACTGCAGCTCAGGGAGCTTCCAGAGCGAGTCCCCGAGTGGGCGTGGGGTTCAAAGGGAGTGGGAAAGCCTAGAATACGCTCAACAGGGAAGGTGACCGGGATTCTTAGAGAGTAGGATGGCAAGCAACAGAGGGGTCCCATGAGGTTGAGTAACTCATACAACTTTCTTTTTTTTTTTTTAATTTTATTTGTTTATTTTTAGAGAGAGAAGGGAGGGAGAAAGAGCAATGTATGGTTGGTTGCCTCTCACATGGCCCTCACTGGGGACCCGGCCTGCAACCCAGGCATGTGCCCCAACTGGGAATCGAACCGGGACCCTTTGGCTCCCAGCCCGCGCTCAATCCACTGAGCCACACCAGCTGGCTCATATAACTTTCTTCTTTGAATCAGTCCAGGTGTCATTTTCCTCCAGTGACACTGAGAAACTCTACCATCAGAGGGGCAAAACGTCCACATAGAGGATAGGTTTTGAGGAAAGGCAGGAGTGGACAAGGGATTGGGCAAATTAGATGCAGCTGGAGAGGGCTGCTCCAAGGATGAGTTTTATTAACAAAAATAATACTTTTTGCAAAAAATAATTATTTGAAATCTTATCTCCCAACGGCTTTCTTTCATCTTTGTATGTCCCTTACACTTTTGTCCATACCAAAGAAAACCAAGTGTCTCACTGTGCTAGTGCCTTTGCACACTCATTTCTCAACAGCCTTGTTGAGGTTGCTGTTTACAAGACTTTACTAACTCATGTACTAGTTTCTGCAGCGCCAGGATGTGCTAATCTAGCACCTTCATTTAAATTGCTAGCAAGGATCAACACTTTTGTGGTCTATTCCTATTTCCGTTTGTGTTAGATGTTATAACCTTTGCCAAGGAAAAAGTTCAGTAACAAGTATGGGAAGTTAATGCAAGAACTCTGCATCCCTTGCTCCCATCCAATTCTACTTGAAGATTATTAGTGGATTTCTGTTTCCTTACCTTCTGGCCCCACACCACTCACCAGCCTGTCATGCTCCACCTACCACTCCATGCCACTGTTTACCCCACACATCACCCTTGATGTTTAGCCGTCAAAAACAAGGGTCAAACCCCTCATCAAAGCTGAGACCCTAGACTCTTTCTTCCCGATGGAGTCTGGCATAGTCTCGTTACCCCCACCCTGGAATTCTCCATCTGTTCTTCTACTGTGCCACCCCTCCCCCACCAAAGAAGTTGGCCTATGTTCATTTTGCTCTCAGTGCACATTATATTTATTGAATAATGGGTTTCTAACCAGTCCTCCACTTGGGTTTGGGAGCTTCTTGACTAGTTCTAACCACTTACAGAGTGGCCACCATATGCCAAGAACCGTGCAAGGTAAGTCATGTCTATCTCCAGGAAGAGATGAATGTTGAATGAACACATGAATATGTGAGACTGGTGTAGGCGAGAACTAGGCAGACCCAAAAATTCCACGTAAAATGTTGACAATTTCGACTCAGCCTTTGCTATTTCCCAATCACAGAGAGCCGCTGACAAGGGGGAGCCCCTCCAGGATCTTTATTAAGCGCATTTGCGTTCTGGTGAGAATGAGTATATGAAGCAGCAGGAAGGACTTATACAATGGTTTCTAACCAGTGTGAGGTGAAAGGTCCAAAGCTGCAGAGAGCCCAGGGGCAGCCTCTCCAACTCTTAAGGTCATGGTTTGGGAGAACTGCTCCTTCGCACAGGAAGATGCCGCTCTCTTCTTCCATGCCTTTATTGGTCACAGCGATGGAAAAGAACGGTGCCAAGTACAGCGGACACGCTGGCCCAGCACCCGGGGTGGCAAGCAGGCCCTGCAGGGCCATTGGCACATCCAGCCGTGCAGCCCAAGATCCAGTCTAACCAGGCCAAGTCCCCGAATGGGCAGGAGGCCGTCTGTCCAGTTTGTACGTGTGGATCAGTCTGTCTGAGTGTCTGAGCCGCTGCCTGCCAGGTGCCCCCATCCTTGGCACATCGTAGGGGCTGTTGGGAATACAGCGTGGCATCCCGCGGTGGACCACTGGGCCCCGGTGCTGACCGTGGAGGATAGGCCCAGGGACTGGAGGTGGCAGGGGGCCAGGCACAAAGTTCACTACAGGACCACATCCTACAAAAAAAAGTCATTTATCAGAGTGGGCTTCCAGTCGGGGTCAGCCCAGCTCTGCCTTTAGGCCACTCTGGTCCTTCGGGGTTTCTTTGGGCTTCAGTTTTCCCATCTGCAAAATGGCAACACTACTTCCCTACCTTTGGAACTGTGACAATGAGCTGATTAATGAGTCTACAGATGCTGTTTCAGACTCAGCTGTGACTGAACACAATCCTGGGTGGGGGCCTAAAGGTGGTCCGGCTGCCCTCAGCCTGCCTGGGCACAGGTGGCTAGGCCGGGGGAGGGTCAGGGGGATGCTGGGAAAGGTGTAACATGAGGCTGCAGAGGCACCTACCTACGTGGGGTGGCACTGAGAAGTCTTCCGTTGTATTACAATTGAAGAATTCATGGGGTGGGAAGGGCTGGCATGGGAAAAATGGAGCATCCTGGGGCAGGGATGCAAATGGGGGAGGCAGGGAGGGCTGAGGAAGGGGGTAGAGAAAAGGCATGGGAGGGGGCGGGGGTGGGGGCAAGGCCAGCTGCTCCCTGAAGTCTGGGGGCTGCGCCTGGCTCCCCTGGAACAGATGATCCGGCTCTGGCCAGTCCTCAGTCCACGGGTCTAGGAATGGGATGATTCTATTAGGCAGGCCAGGCTGCCTTGGGCTCGGGCCCTCACACTTCTAACCCTCTACTCCCTCCCGGAGAGGGGAGCACCCTCTGCTTTCTCCCCAGTGTTCCTCATTCCCTCTCATTTCCATCCAAGCCCAAGGTGTGTTCCTTCTCTTTGCCTTTCTCGAAAGTCAGTGAATCTCCCTCTGTTCTGACCTTAGGCTTCCCTCTAGCAGAGTGTCAAACTTGTTTTCACTGGGGGCCACGTCAGCCTCACAGTTGTCTTCAAAGGGCCGAGATAATTTTAGGACTGCATACATGTAACTACTCCTTAACTGTTAAGGAGTTGAAATGACATTCCGCCCTTTGAAGGCAACCCCAAGGCTGATGTGGCCCCCGGTGAAAATGAGTTTGACACCCCTGAGATAGAGTCTTCTCCCTTCGCTTGTCCAGCTCCCGTATCTTTAGTTTTTCCCTCTCTGAGCACTCCCTGCAGACCAAGTAACAAGTTTATTAAGTCTTCTCTCCTAAAAATATAAAGATCCTGCCCCTCCCTTCTCCTAGTTGTCCCCTGCCTCTTTTAAACTCCCACCAAGAGTATGGTGCCCAATTTCCATTCCCTCATCAACGGCTCACTGCCTCTTGCGAGCCTGTTCCAATTGTTTGACACTTTCCCCACTAAATGTAGCCACTTCCGGGCAAATTGAACAAATTCCTTGCTTCCTGACAGCCACATGAGACGGCCAATACCCTTACCCTCTCTGAAAGTGCCTCTGCTCTCACTTCCCTTTGTTTTCTCCATTAGCCCCACTTGCCTTCCAGCTCCGTAACATGGCCACTGTTCTGCTGTCTCCTTCACAGCTCACACTCATGCCCTCTGCTTCCACCTCTCTGCAGACACCGCCGACTCCAAATCTACTCTAGCGTTCCACGGTAGCTCAACTAGCACTGCCCTGACCCAACTCACCAGCTCAGCCTCCCACCCAACTCTGCCTTCTGACATCCCTATTTCTGTAGCTCCCAACTGAGTTCAGAAGACCTCAGGCACCACAATCTGGCCTTACGACTTTAGAGCACCCCTCCTTTGCTGGGGATCAATTCTCTCATCTAAAAGAAACAAGGAAACTGGACCATTATATAAGCAAAGTCCAAATTTACCTCGGTGATACACCAACTCCTGGCTAGCAAGGCCCAGGACTCTGCCTCTGTGACGCTCCTGGTCTGTCTGCACTCCCTTCCCCTCCAGTGCTGCAATGAATGGCCTTCTAAACAACTCGTGTCTCCAACTCACCAAACACTAACTACCCTGTGGGTACTGTGTACACAGCAACTGTGCTAGACACTGGGGCCAGAAGGGGTGACTTGTCAACAAGGGAGGCAGGAAGTTCTCCTTTTGAGGACATGATCCAGAGGAGAAGCAGACAGGGAAACAATCAGCCATAATGCCCGCTCTGTGAGCGGACAGGAACTGAGGGGCTGACAGCACCTGCTGAGGGGCCCCTGTGCTTCTGCCACACTGCCTGGACGGCCCTTCCTCCCTGTCTTTGTGCCCCCCACTTCCATGCCTAGCTGCAAGTATACTCTTCTCTTTCCTGTTCATCGATAGGGTAGGGATCTTTTGACATGCTGATTTATGTACTCAATGCATGTATAAGTTTGTGTGTGTACACAGAGGTCACCACATGGCTAGACCATACAGAACCAGAACCTGGGCTGCCGTGTTGCTCCTGTGATCTCACCCTCCCCAGGGAATGAGGAAGAAGAACTCAGGGTCCACAGCAGTCCTTCAGAGGGCCTCTACTCCCCTGCACTACCTCTGTCCTGCTGCGTTTGTGAGCCCTGTGCTCTGAAGGTCCTCTCTGCATCACCACCCTCCCCACTTCTGATAGGGCTCACCAGGAGCGTAGTCACGCTTGGGCAGTTCCACGCCCCAGGCATCAGCCACATGGGTCAGAAGCAAGTGTGAGAGGTGGCGGTGGGCATGCTGGTCCCAGTGGACACCGTCCCGGTGACGGTGCCGTACTGCATGCCGGAAATGAAAGTGGAGATCCAGGACATCGAAGCAGTGATCCCCAGCCAGCGTAGCACTGTAGAAGTTCCCTTCAACCACATCCCGCCGCAGAGAGGCTGCCAGTGGCTGGAGCTGAGAGAAAGTGCGGCATCGAAGAGCCACAGAATGAAGCAGAGTGGGGAAAGAGGGTCCTCCATTTACCAATCAACTGTCCACTCTCCCATCCTGATACGCTGGGTCACTTGCCTCGGGCAGAAGGAAACCCCCACTGACACGCTCCCCCAGGGGCATCGCCATGTTCCACACCAGCAGGCAGGAGTCTGGCAACACCTGGTCCATGCGCACAAACACCCGCTCCAGGTTCTCTCGGTAGCTCTCCATTGAGCAGCGGCCATACCTGTTAGGCAGCATGTCAGGTGGGCAAGAGCACAGGGGTAGATGGTCTCTGAGCCACACCTCCACCCCCAACCAGTATTTCCCTTTCCCCTCGCCTCAACCTGGAGAGATCCCAGAGGCAGGAGTTGATGATCACCAGGTCCGGGGCAGGCCCATACGTCAGCTCCTCCAGGACGCCTTCAAGGTACTCGGAGTAAACTCGGGTGAGGAAGTAGAAGCGCACAAGGTGGTGGCCAGAGCCCGAGCAGAACTGGCGGACCTCCCGGTACTGTGTCCCGTTGTGCAGCTCGCCCAGCTGACCCCCAGCCACCAGCTGGTCCTGTTCAAAGCTCAGCTCCCCCTGCCCACCACCCCATCCAGCTGGTTAGACCCATGCCAGGGAGGAGGACCCTGCCAGGCCAGGGTCTGTGCCCACCCACCACTGGTATGGCTACCAAGCTTCCCTCACCTTGGCTTTCAGCTGGGCAGCTGTGAGCAGTGAGTCTTTCTGGAGCAGGAGCACCAGGTCCTTGTACACAGCTCGTTGGACTGCAGGGAGAGATTGTGAGGCAAAGGCAGACTTCACCCCATCCCAGCTTCTCCCAAGTCCAGGTTCCCTATTTTCCCTGGGCTGGGATTGTCCAAGACCACCTCTGTACAGTGCTCATTTCAAGGCAAGAGGCAAGGTGAGGTTCGAAACTCTTGGCACTGCCTCTGATCCTTCTAGCTGTGAACCACCCCCCAACTTAGTATACAGTGACCCAAGATCACCTCGCAGAAGTCAGCCAAGTCACGTGGGAGACAAACAATCCCAAAAGGGAAATTATAGGGAATGTCAGGGAGAAAAAATGCTAAGCAAGAATGGGTGAAAAGCTTGACAGGCTTTATCTGTCGGGACACCTGTGGAAGGTGCATGGGGAAATAAAACGAGAAAACCTACTGGACTGGAACAGACTAGGGGTCAGAGAGCAGGTTAGAAATGGAGACAAAGGGTACAGACTTAGAAAACGGGCTGCAGTTGCGAGGCTGGGAAGTGTGATCCTAGAGGAGCACTCACTTGAGTCCCCCAAGATGACCACGAACTTGTTGTGTAGCAGCTGTTGGACTTCTGAGGCCTGGAAGTGGACCATGGCGCTTCGGAGCGGGCGGCGTGGCTCCTTGTTCTCCGGACAGAAGACCATGCCGCCGCTGACAACGGGCTGCAGGAAGAGGCCACTAAGCCGTGCGAGAGTGGGGACTCAGGGCAGGTCGGCCCCAGGATAAATGAGACCTGTGCCGGCCCCTCCTGGCCTGTTCAGGGCTACAGAAACCAGACGGTGGCGGCGGCAGTGTGGGACCCATGGTGTCGCAGGCCTAGCACCAAAGGCGGGGGACCGCCGGGCACGCAGGTCACTGGGGCACTGAGACGCTTCCCGCGGGGCGCCGCACAGCGCCCCGCCACGTGCCCGCCGCCGCCTCGCGCATGCGTGCGTGCCCGATCGCGCCAATTACCAAATCCCGCGTCGCCAAGCAGTTTACCCACGGACAGGGCAAGTTCGCCCACTGCGCGCTGCGCCTGTAGTGAGCTCCGAGTCTGGCCTCATGTTCCCATGCCCCGGGAAGTCGGTCGGTGCTGGACAGTCCCCGCCCCGCCGAGCCCGTGCGACCCGGTTAGATGTCGGTGCGCAGTCCGGCGCCCCGCGTTCTCCATGAGCGCATCGCGGTAGCCCCGACGGCGCCTCGGGCCACGGCGCCCGGGGCGACGTCGCTCACAGATCCCACTTCCGTTCATCCATGTCCCGCCCTGCGCTGCCCTCAACGCCAGAGGGGATAGGAAGGACGCAAGGCCGGCTCTCAGTCCGGGCAGGAGCCAGGGCCGGGGCCACCCAGGCGGGCACAAAGCCTGGGTGTGGGCGGGGGAGCGGCCTCGGCCTAGTGCAGCGGCCCGCAGTGCTGCTGGCTGCGGCCGGGGCCTCGCCACGTGATCGAGGCGGGCGGAAGCGGAAGTGCCGGCCTGGAGCCCGCGCTAGGCGGGTGTCCCTTCAGCGCTGCCCAGAAGGCCCCGGCACTAGCCATGGACTGCTACACTGCGAACTGGAACCCGCTCGGGGAATCTGCCTTTTACCGGTGAGCCGCCCCGCCCTCCCGCCTACGGCCTGGCTTACCCGGCTTGCTCGCCGGCTGAAGTCTCGGGGCGGAGCCGGCAGCGCGCGACCCCGTCACGCCGGGCTCTGGGGTCCGCCCCTCGCCAGCTCTCCCCCGTTGTCTGCCACTTAACGTGCAGCAGCTACCTGTCGCTAGGGAGCGGGCACTTCCTCTACTCCAGAGAAAGAAACTGAGGCGAGCCTGGTGGTCACAGAAGTAGTGGCAGAGCCCAACGCTGAAGCCTAGGTCTGTCAGCCTCCGGAAGGATGCTCAGATCACGTTGAATGAGGCCACCCACTGGTGACAGCGAGTGCCCAGTCTCTTGCCGGAGGTGCTGCTGAAGTCAGACTACAGGGGCGCCCCGAGGGTGGGGGGCAGGAGTAGCAGTGTTGGCCAAGGCTGGGGGAAAGGGATGAGTCGTTGGTGAATCCAGGGGCAGCGCCAGTGAGCACCCCCAGCTAGGGGCAGGCCCTCCCTCTCGTGGGAGTCGGAAAATCTTGAACTACTAATCTTTCTAAAGTGTAAATTGATTACAAAATTACCCTGGTGCAAATTACTCTTGTTAGATCTGTAAATTGGTCCTGTTTATCTCTCCAACTTTACTTGCTCCTCTTGTATCCAAATTATGTGTTCGATTGCGCAGAACAGGACCCCACTATACCATGATGTTTCATGGCTCCCTGTGTTTGCAGCAGCCTGCAGTTCCTTCTGTGGGCACTGCCATTTCCTTCTTTATCTACCTCTGGAGAGTTCTTGCTCATCCTTCAGGACTAAGTTCAAGGGTCTCTTCTGAACTCTTCCCTGATCTACCCAATAGAGAGAGCTGACTTTCCTCTAGCCCCAGTGCCAGGGCCTGTTATGTATGGCACGGTAGGGCAATGTTGGTTTCTTCTGCTAGACCAAGTTTCGTAAGGGCTGAGAGCATATTTCTTGCATCTCTTCATCTCCAATGTGTATTTGGAATAGTGCCTGCTATGTAGTTGCCCCATAAAGTTTTTTAAAAAAACACTGTTGATTGCAATTGAAGATCACAAAGACACTTCCTTGGGGTCTTCTTTCAATAGAAGACAGCAGTTTGTGCTAGTGAAACTGTATACCATTGTTATTCACGCATTAAAACTTCTGTGTAGTTTTTGATTCAAAAAATGTCAGCCCTTAAGATGGGCAAATGCCTTGTGGCAATTTTTATAGCTCTATTGCATTTGTTGTTTATTTCTAATTCTTATATCATAAATATGTCTCTACAAAATGGAAAAAAATGCAGAAGTTTGGTTAAAATTAGTGGAGTTGGTAGGAAATTACAATGCTATTAACTGTTCTGTGGAGAAGGGATGCCAGTTGGCATGTGTTTTAGTGTTTGCAACACAGCATACACTTTTGAAAGTATTGACTTCTATTACTTTTGAAAATACGTGTTGCCTGGCTGGTGTGGCTCAGTGGATTGAGTGCTGACCTGCCAAGCAAGGGGTCGCTGGTTCAATTCCCAGTCAGGGCACATGCCTGGGTTGCGGGCCAGGTCTCCAGTAGGGGGCACATGACAAGCAATCACTCATTGATGTGTCTCTCCCTCTCATTCTCCCTCCCTCCCTCTCTCTCTAAAAAAATAAATAAAATTTTTCAGAAAAAAGAAAAGAAAATACACGTTGCCTACACAGGCTTGTTAAATAGGAGAGTACTAAAAATTATGACCTCATTACTGCAGAACTCCTGTTTATGATATCAAGTCTTAGCTTTGTTGATATACCAGTAAAGTTATAAATGAGTGTAAGTGTTGGGGGCATACCACAGACACGGCTGTGTGGCTAGGCTGCGTTTATCTGTGTGTATTGTACGGCCATAAAGGAGTAGAAGTCTAAGCCTTGCTGTGGAACGTGTATTATTTTTGCTAATAGATATTGTGCCTTTCTGTGTACTGTACACTTTGCTAAGTACCTTATCTGTAGTAACTTAAGTCTCACAACCCCACGAAGTAGGTATCGTTACTAAACCCACTTTACTGATGAGGCAGCTGAGGCACAAAGAGGCTAGGTGACCAGGTTACACAGTTAGTAAGTAGTGGACTAGGGATTGGAACTCAGCCTAGACTAGAACCTGTGCTAACGCATAGGGTTGTTTGTTTACAGGAAAATAAAACAGCGTGTTCGAGCTTCTCCACCAGAGTAGCGGAGCAGAGAAATGTTTTAAGTGCAGTCACTTGGGGTTATTTGTATTAACCTTGTGCCAGGATTTAGTATATGTTCAAGTAAAGTGAGTGAATGATAAGCAGGTAGCAGACAGGGCATTTTGAGTCCTTATCTATAAGGCAGACTTTTTTTTTTTTTTTTAAGATTTTATTTTTTATTTATTTTCAGAGAGGGGAGAAAGAGCAATGTATGGTTGCCTCTCACATGGTCCTCACTGGGGACCCGGCCCGCAACCCAGGCATATGCCCCGACTGGGAATCGAACCGGGACCCTCTGGTTCCCAGCCCGCACTCAGTGCACTGAGCTACACCAGCCGGGCGGCAGACTTTTTTTCATTGGAGGTAGAGCTCTGGAAAACTTACTAATTTGGGAAGGCAAGGAGAGGGAATGGTGACTGACTCTTAGGGGGCTTCAGAATTTTAGCCATTCTTATACTAAAAACCCAATTTGGGCTAAATCCTATTAATTAATTTTGCTCAACTTTTTGCCAGGCCGAGTGTTTATCAACCAATAAGAGGTGGACCCTGTCTGCCCTCATAGAATTTAACAGCCAGCAGAGGAGACTGTTGATAAACACTGATGACTCAGTATTTGTTTGACCACAATCACTGTGAAGGAGAGGTAGAGGGTCCTAAGACAGCATATAACAAACTGGTAAGTTGGAGATAAAGAACGTAGGTGCAGGGAGTGGGGTGGAGAAGAGCATATACAAAGGTCCTGAGGCAGGAGAGACTGGGGAAGTCTCAGAGACCTGAATAAAGAGAGCCAGTGTGGCTGGAGTGCCACAGGCAGGGACAGGGGCAGACAAGAGATGCGATTGACGCCTTTCTCTAAGGGGTCACAACCTGCAGGGCCTTATAGGCCACCTTTATTTGAAGAACAGTGGGAAGCTTAAAGGAAATTTTTTTTTTAAGATTTTTTTTATTTTTTAGAGAGAAGGGAAGGGAGGGAGAAAGAAAGGGAGAGAAACAGCAATGTATGGTTGCCTCTCACATGGTCCTCATGGGGACCTGGCCCGCAACCCAGGCGTGTGCCCTGACTGGGAATCGAACCGGTGACCCTTTGGTTCCCAGCCCGCGCTCAATCCACTGAGCTACACCAGCCAGGGCAGAAGCTTAAAGGAAATCCTAATGAAAGGATTGATGTGATTAGATTTGTAGGTGTGTGTGTGTGGGTATGTTTGCTTAAGTCCCTTCTGGAGGCAATGTGGTGGGGGGGGCAGGACAAGTTGGAAAGGGGAAGCAAGAAGGGAGACAGGAGGCTGGTGCAATAGACCAGGGAGAAGCTGATGGAGAAGCTGATAGGGCGGTACTGGTGGAGGCGGAGAAAAGGGAGCCCATCTGAGAGATATTTAGGAGATAAAATTGAAGGGGATTGTGATGGGTTGCACCTGGTATGGAGGATGACTTGGGTTTTTGGCTTTTAAGATAATAAAACAAGAATGAGTTTGGTGGGGAACAACGTAAGCTTGATTTTGAACATGTTGTCTCGGGTACTTTCGAAACATATTTTATGACCAAGGAAGGGAAACTGAAGGTACATTTACAGCGGTGGGCAAAAGTAGGTTCACAGTTGTGAGGACATGCAACACAGTTCATTCTTGTATGTATTATACATTTTTCCATACGAACAACTGTAAACCTACTTTTGCCCACCCCTGTGTATTTCTGAAACTCTTCTAGAAGTAGACTATTTTAGTAGTCTTTCTGGAGTTTGTTTGTTTGAGAGGTTTTTTTTACACATATAAAGGTGGACTTTTTTTTTTAAAGATGTAATTATTTATTTTTAGACAGAGGGAAGGGCGGGAGAAAGAGAGGGAGAGAAACATCAATGTGTGGTTGCTTCTCACGTGGCCCCCCCACTGGGGACCTGGCCCGAAACCCAGGCATGTGCCCTGACTGGGAATCAAACCAGCGACCCTTTGGTTCACAGCCCGTGCTCAATCCACTGAGCTACACCAGCCAGGGCTAAAGGTGAACATTTTAAAAGTTATAGTTAAATATATGTAATATAAAATGTACCACCTTATTCATTCTAAATGAATAAGCGTACAATTCAGTAGCATTAGGTATTTTCACACTGTTGCGCAACCACTGTGCAGAACTTTTTCATTTTGTAAACCTGGAGCTTTATACCCATGAAATAGTAATTCCTCATTCCTCCCCACCCCCCGGCCCCAGCCCCAGCCCGAGCAACCATGATGCTGTTTTCTGTGTCTGTGAATTTGACTGCTCTGGTTGGGTCATGTAAGTGGGACCATCCTGTATTTGCTTTTTTGTGGCTGGCTTATTCCACTTAGCATACTGTTGTCCTCAAGGGTCATCCATGTTGTAGAATGCATCAGAATTACCTTCCTTGTTAGGGCTGAATGGTATTTCATTGTGTGCATATATCCCCTTTGTGGCCTACAGATACGTCTTTGGGACCCTGTCTTCAGTTCTATTGGGCACATACCCAGAAACGGAGTAGCTGGGTCCTATGGCAATTCTGTGTTTAGTATTTTGAGAAATGGTCTTACTGTTTTCCACGATCACTGACCCATTTCATGTTTCCAGCAACAGTGCACAGAGTGCCTTAGCAGTGTTTGTTTTGGGGGCAGACCGGAGTCCAGGGATTTCAGGGGTGGTGATGGATTCTCTCCAGGGGCTGGGTATTTTGTAATGCCCGGGTCACTCCCCAAGGCTGGGCGTGATGTGCTTCTTCATCCCCAGTGGTGTGTTTGCCCGGCCTCGGCAGGCTGGAGATACTGTTTTCACACGGGGACTCCTCTCACACCATGGTGGGCCAGGCTTTCCCAGCAGGTCAGCCGCACTGCCACAGGAATTTCTTCACTGCTTCCTGGAGGGGGCTGGGATCGAGGCTACCAGAGCCAGTGGTTTCCTGGCATTAGAATCCAGGGTCCACTTACTTCCACTGAGGGGATTTCCACTTCTGGGACCTGCAGGTACAGGAGAAAGATACAACCGGCCTTCCTCATTGAAGGCATGGCCTGGCCTCACGAAGTCTGTTCCCCTAGGCTTTTCTGAGTGCCCACACTACCTGCTGCCCTTCACTCTGCCTATTCATACTCCATGCCACTCTCGGGGCACAGCTTGCGTCACCTCACTGCCCCTGAGAAGCCTTCTTTACCTCGAAGGCTTGGGGATGTGGTCCATACTTTGGTGCTCCTCACTCCCTGACGCTTACCTCTGTACCCCCTACAGGGGCTCTGTCTCCTTCCCACGTTAATCTCTGTCGCTGCCAACCTCCTGGACTGCATCCCTCACTGACTGTTTGATTGGAGACCTTGGCCTACAGCCTCCTAAGCATCGCAGTTCTTGCCACCTTCCAGGGTAACTTAACTGACCCTCTGGCTTCATGGTTCTGTGATGTCCACCTCAGCCCCCACTCCCCCACCCCTGCCCCCCGTGCTCATTCCTGAGCTGCTCTGCTTCAGACACTGAATTCAGACAGGCCCCTCTCTGGCCACAAGCTCCTGTCCTCACCAACACTCTGATACTTTCTGATACACCTTTCCTTCAACCTCACTGGGATCCTCAGTCCTGGAGTCCTCTGTTCTCTCTGCGTCCACATGCAGAGCTTCTTC